>JAMKQA010051896.1:0-14613 GCA_024699735.1 Posidonia australis
AGTTATTCACTTATTCCTATAGTGATTTGGAAAGATAACATCTCATGTTTGTCAATATCATAAAGAAAACTCTTGTTTGCAATTTTAAGTAATCAACATTGTAAAAAACAGCAACATTTGAATGCTTGGTCTTTCAATTTTGATAGTTGGTGGTTCACGATAGTTTTGGAATAGAGGGTTAGTTGCTATCTAGAAAGAGTGTCCTTCACCTATCTCACCATGCTTTCTTTTATGATTAGTAGACGGATTATGTCTCTACATGTAAAAGGAGTAGCATTTTACTCATTATCCTTTGAATATGCTTTGTCAACTTTGTTTAATCACATTACATCAACTTCATCTAAATTTCATTTATAAAAATGGTGACACGATTCAATTTTTATTTATATCTCACCCTATGGTTGTTCCTTAAGTTGATTTGCAAATAGCAATTGCACTGATAACAAGATATCGCATGGTTAAATGAATGCATACAAGGTCATATTCCCTATTGTTGGAAATAGTGGTTTGATCTTTGCCATGAATGTGAAACAAATACATCAGGTATTGGACAGATTCTAGTCAAAAGAACTGTTGTGGCAGTACCTCAGTCACAAACTCAACCACTACCATACTAACCGTCATAGGTGTTACTTTTCTTCTTTCTTTTTTTTTTAAATCGGTAAATTACTACTAGTATTTCTCCTATGTAAATCACCATCAAGAGTCACAATAAGTCCAAAATTACATGCCTCCTAGAATAATAAGTTCCAAACAAAAATTAAACTGACGTAACAACCAATATTCATCCGACTAACACAAAGTTTCGACAAAAAATTGCGGAGTACAAATAAACTAACAGAATATTAATCACTGGGTAAGATGATCTCCAACAGGATCAGAATGAGACTGAAGTTGTCCAGCCAATGTTCTAAATCCCAAGATTGTTGCATGTTTGATATCCAGTACATGTTTAAGATTGTTGCAAGTTGTCTTAGGTGTTACATGAAGGTAACATTCCACTGCTTTCATATGTTCTACTTCTTTGGTAAGAACCTATTCAATCACTTGCCGCTTGATCAAAAAGAAGCCACCTTTGCTATCTAGACCTTATAATCTTATTGATGTCTCATTTCAATATATACAAAAATATATATTAGGAAATCATCATTCTTTTTCATGCACAAATAAAGATATTAACTATTAGTTGTTACTTTTGTGCTTAAATTCCTTTAAAAAAAGTTATTACTTTTGAGTTTTAAGCTTTCTTATCCATCATTATTGTTTGGAACAAACAAGATGCATATATATCATTAGGTAGCTAACGAGTTCATGCCATGTATGCTGGCTTTTTTTCAATTTAAAGGCAGGAACTATATAAAATCATAGATGGTCCTGTTTATATGCAGGAAAAGCAGACAAAGCTGTCAACGTTGTTTGACTATTTGTTACACCCTATTCATTTGGCAGTTTTCAGAATATTTGGGGTAAGAAAGTGATTGTCAGTTTGTTATGTTGAGTTGGTTTTCTATTATTATTTTCATGTGTCTACGATATATTGAGGCATGATAATCTCTGAGGTGCAATCTATTAGTTTGTTCTAGATCATGTATTTTTAGAAATTTGATTACCATGATGCTTTGATTACCATCAAGAAATTTATCTTCCACTTAATAGATAACCTGCATCTTGTGTTGAACTCTTCTATCTCAATTGTGTTTTTCCAAGTCCCACAACAAGCATATCAAAATCACTGCTAGCTCTTCTACAAGTTCACATGAGCTGGTACAAACTTTGTTTTAAATTCCTCTTGTTATGGCATCCATGGTGTAGTAGCGTAGTTGATATGAAATATGTGTCTAATAGGAAATTTCAATTGTTTTAAATTTTTTTTGTAGCTGCAAAATTTTATGAAATGTCTTTGCAAAGTCCTTACAATTTTTATTTTTTAATTTTTTTTTAATTTCTTACAAGGACATAACATGTATGTTGCAAAGAAATTACGATTAATAGCAATAACCTTACAAGGACTTTTTGTCCTTACTAAGTCCTTGGAAACTTTTTACAAGGACTTTGTTCAGAAATTTGCTTGCAATTGTCTTTTAACAACTAAGTATTTTGCAAAGACTTTTTATCCTCACAATGTCCTCGCTAAGGTTAATATTAGCAAGAATATTTATCCTCACGATTTCTTGTTTTTTTGTCGTACTATCTGTTACTTTATATTCATGATATTTTTTTATAACAAAGAACAAATTTGAGATCAATAAATTGAGAGATGAAAGATTTGGGAACAACAAAGAAGACTCTTAGTATAAAGATTCATAGAGATCGAAAAGCTAGGAAGTTGTTTCTAAGTCAATTCAAGTACATCAAGAAAGTACTACAATATGTTAACATTTCAGATGCCAAGTCAAAGAGGACTGCTCTTACTACTCACTTTAGTTAATCTACAAATTAATCTCCACAAACAAAAAAAGACATGACATACATGTCACAGGTTCTATACTCCAGTGCAGTCAGTAGCATCATGTATGCTACGATTTGTACACATTCAAATAATTCACATGTAGTCATTGTTGTTTGCAAATACATGTCGACCCCTGGCAAGGTTCATTGGCAAACAATAAAGTGAATTCTAAGGTATCTAAAAGGTACATTTAGTATTTGTTTGGATGTTGGGAAAAGCAAAGAAGACCTTGTTAGCTATTTTGATTCAGATTTTGGGGAGACTTAAATAAGAAAAGATCGCTCACCGATTATATGTTTACAATTGGAAGTTGTGCAGTTAATTGGAAAGCTATACTACAACTCACAGTTACTTTATCAACAACTAAAGCAAAATACATGACAACAATAGATGCTATTGAGGGTACTTTGGTTGAGAAATCTATTTGTTGAGCTCAGTTTGGGACAAAAGGTGACTGAAATCCATCGTGATAGTTAAAGTGTCATTCATCTGACAAAAAATTCAATGCATTACGAAAGGACAAAGCACATTGATGTCAAGTAGCATTTCATCCAAAAGGTGATAGCTTATGGCGATATTGTTTGATCTTTGTTTGAACTTGGTTGAACTTTGTATCACTTGATATAGTGGTATTGAGAAGATAGAGAAAGATGATCTTATATATGTTCTAATATTTTATAAGATTACGAGTTAAGGTGGAGTTTATTACACTTTTGAGTTTTTTGAAATTAAAGTCAAGATGAAGATTTGCTGAATATACGTATACCTTGAATTCTAAGTGTTAATGCAATTACTCTACCTACATGGCTTTTGGAGATGTGTTCGTTGAAGAGTAACAAAGCAGTCCAATATGGGATATTTGGTTTAATTCGCATGAATCAATTTTTTTTATCCTTTTATGTCTAACTTCTTATTTGAATCTAAGGGTAGATTCATGAAAATATAAGATTATTTCTCCTATATTATTCTTTTATGTTTGATTTTAAATTTAAATTTAAGATTTGTCTTGAATTCTTGGAAAGGTGAGATTGTTTCCCCTATATATATAGGTTATATGTATTAGGGTAAAAAAGACTTGAATAAAAGATTAAAGAGACTAACGTAAATATTATGTTAAAGTCATCTTTCTTGAGTGTATTAGATTTCTAGATTTTTGCTTGTTCTTCTTGGAAGATTTACGGTTTTTCTTTGTACTTTTTTTAATATAGTAATCTCTCTCTTTCTCTTTCTCCTTCATTTGTGGACATAAACTATTATTGACCACGTAAATCTTTTTATGTTTGATATTATTTATTTCCTCGTCGTTGTAGATTTTCATGATCTATTTCACTTACTCGTACACATATTCTCTAACGGTTTCTTAGTATACGATTAAACGTAGAAAATGTTGAGTAGCTATCAGTAAATTAAATAGAGAAACAGACACAAATGGCTATGCAGCCAATTCCAATATTGGGAACTATTTCATCCTTCTGAGATAGCACCTATTAGTGTACATGTGAGAGGTCTTAATCATACTGTGGGCACAGCTAGGTCTGTCTTCCTGTTGGGAGAGGACTCCAACCCCAATTACCAACTGTCCAGCCTCATGTGAAGCTTTCGCATGCATCACAAAAGCTGGCAACTGTTTTCCTCCTCTCCTCTATCACTTTGCTCCGTACAAGACCGCACCAGTAGTTCACATCTCCAGAATTAATGTCGAGAGGGCTTGGCGTCCTGCCCGTGACAATACAGCTTTAATGGCTTTGAGTTCATTTTCTAGTGTGCGTGCAAATGTGTAGGAAAAGTTGGTGTGTCTTGCATAGATGGAGTCTTATTTATATGCAAGGAATCATACACAATTTATGATCTTGAATTTTAGTGATGAAAATTAAATATTATTTTCTCTTTGTATGATATCATCCAAGGGTTCCATAAAAAAAAAGGATGATAGTACTGTTGTTTCCACGGCTAAGAGTTGAGATAAATTGTGTATAATTGCGTTAAAAAAATTAATTTCTACATATATTATGCACGAATGAGGTACCCATATTGGTGTGGGTACTCGATTTTTTTTTATTTGTTTGGCAAAAAGAGATAGCTCGTCTTAACAAAATTGCTTTCAGACATTTTGTTGCATTATGTTAAAGTACGTTTTGAGAGAATAAATTTCATGGTAGCACTTAAATAACTTTGGTAGCACATTATTTTGACCCTTCCTGGTGTAGAGTGGTGTGGCTTCAACTAAAAACATGCTGCTCTGAGTAAAGTTCCTCGTCGAGATACATTCTCCCTTAGAATAATATATGGTCCACGCAAATAAGATCCAATAATATAACCATTTTTGAAAACTGCAATTCCCGTTTATCATATTTTCCCTGACTCACGTACTTGCAAGTATTTTTTATGAGGATGAAGTCATTGTTAAGTGCCAGTCATGCAGGTACCAAGATTCGCCGAAATATAAAGAAATACAAACCCAATAAATAATTTATCAGGTTATGTCTAATTAATCAGATTCATGACGTAGAATTCAAAAAATAATAATAACAAACGAGGAGCATCATTTACTAATGAAAATAGAATAGGTAGACTAAATGTCCCAAAACAGGATTATAAATTTGAAGCATTAGCACATTATTAATTAAAATAACACCTGCAACATAGAAAATACTTCACTAACAAAAAGAAAAGAAGACCTTTTCTTTGGACACAAGAACAAAGCCCTAAACATGATTTCATGCAATCAGGGGACCAATTCTTCAGTTATCAACCTAAGCACCAAATCATAAACCCTAACATACAAAAGGAAAAACCATAGTAAAGCCAACACCTTTCTTCAAAATCTCAAGGGCCGGGACACACATGACCAGGCGGAGGATTCTTCCCACATGTGATCAGAACATTAAGAGCCAAAGGTATATAGATTTTTAGGTTAAGCACCTTCAGCCTTATGGCCGTGCACAAGCACACTGCAGCCTCCAACTCCAGCAGCCCGGAAATCACAGGGCAGCAGGTGTTCTGCACGGGGTCCCCTAGCCCAACGTGCACTAGTCCCCCCAACACATCCAAGCACAGCCCAAGCTTAAGAGCGTCGATTGGGCATGTCGACGGCGACGACGCCGGGGGCGGGAGCGCCGGCACCACTGGTGCTGGAGTGCAACATTTTGGTGGTGGAAGCGCCGGTGGTGGTCGGTGTGGTGAGGAATGGTGGTGATTGTGATGGTGATGGTGATGATGGTGACGGCGATGATGATGATGATGATGCTGATGATGATGATGATTATGACCTTTCAAATGTGGGGGGTGGTATCTAGGGACACATGCAAATGCTGGCGCCGTGACCATGGTAAGGACCAACAAAGCTATGGTTTTGGAGTTCATATTTGCTGTGTGATGAGGAGGACAGCTGTTGGAGAATTTATACATGGAGTTAAGATCACCCCGTGACCGGAGTCGTTGATCTATTTTGTCTGGTCTTGGGAAATGTGAGAGAAGCTCTGATCGTCTTCTTCTTTTCTTTTTTTTTGCAACATATAACGACGACAATTCGACAAAGCTCACACAAAAATAAAGGTGGTGAGTGGTCTCCGTTGTGTTGATCGAGAAGAAGTATCTTTTTTTTTTAACAGTACATAGAAGATGTGCATCCTGACTGCATGTGAGGAAAGATGGTCTTGGCCATGTCTAAGCCCGTGATATCTTGGGGTTCTTATATTCTTGTTTGAGGAGGAGATCTTCGTGCCTTCTCTCAATATGGCCGGTACATATTTAGCTGGTAAATCTTAGGAGACAACAAAATTTTGCTGGTTTTGTCAATTTTTTTCCCTCCTCTTCATAGACTAAATAACTAGCATGTATAGAACATGTACAGTCACTGGCTATTTCATTTATCTGTCTTTTTTTTTATTTGTCTTTTTCATATATGATTGATTAGAATGAACTATGTAGCTCAAAAACAAAATATATATGGTTCAAGGTTCGATTTCAGCAGAATATTGATCTTTCATAAGTTTCGAACTAGACAATTTCGTTTTGAAAGAAGGTGATTTACTTGCATAGACAACAGAGAATATACCCATCCTGTGGTAAATAAGAAGTCAACAAGTAGATGTTCGAAATTGAAACAAAAATCCAAACCAAACAACACTTCAGATCGCTAGACGCATAGCTTAGACAGGCCTGCATTCTAAGAAAGTAAAAGAAACTCCCGGACTGGTGGTTCTTAGATGTTTCCATTCTCATTAATGAGTAGGAAATTAACTGCATAATTTTGATCTATTATCTGGTCTTCAGCGTAGTTTTGAGTAATGAGATGAGGAAGAAGGAAGAAGATGAGAGACTGAACCCAAAACATACTTTCTGTTGTACTGCACGTAAACACTGCACACCTATATATATATAGGTGAGAGGAGGTGATGAGTTGGCTAATAGAAGAATAAGCCAGAATCATCTAGAAAGGTATAGAAGACATGATATTATATGAGATACGTACACAGATTACTCATTACGCCCCTTCAAGCATGACGGAAGAAAGTGAAGGCTAAGCTTGGACTAAAACCACCGATGACGATTTGCAAAGAGTGCCTTTGTGAAACCATCAGCAACCTGATCGAAGGACAGTGTGTAAGTAAGCTGTATCGATCGTTTGGTGAAGAGCTCACGAATGAAATGTTAATAGTGTTTTAACAGCAATACCTACCTACTACCTTTCGGTTCTTCATTTACCATTAAGGATGGAAAAGGAAATTAACCGACTTAGATGTAGATGTCTCTAGCAGTCGTCATCACCTAATAAAAAGAGTTATCACTTGGCAAAATGAGACACCTTATGTAAATCTAAAGAACATAAGGGCTGAGGCATTATTAATCTTAAGAACTTTAGCATGGCCCTTAAATGTAAACTCTTATGGACGTTCTGGACTTATGCACCTAATCTGAAATGGCCAATTTTATTAAGAGCCAGATACTATTCTAGATCTAGGTTGGGGGCTTTACTTAATTTATCACTTAGGAAATGCTCTCCAATTTGGCAAGAGTTTAAGAAGTGTTTTTGTATTATTAATTGTTTCATTTCAATTGGAATTGGAAATGGTGAAGACACCATCTTCTGATAGAATAATTGGATTAATGGCACCCCTCTAAAATAAATATTTCCTAACTTATATAAAATAGCAAAAATTAAAAAATTATCTGTGAAAAAGGCACTGCAACTTTTTGAGAGTAATTTCCAAGGCTTATTCTATGCCTTTGACAACTTAGTGCAACACAATAATTTTTCTGCTCTGCAGGTACAAGCAGATCATTTGGGAGATATATTATCTAGGTTTCAGCTTAACATGGAAAATGATAAGCTTCAATGGCAACTTGACCTTAAATTTGCTTACTCAGTGAAATCATGTTATAATGTTATTAATGATGGTGTACTGAGATTCCACCTATATAAACCCATTTGGAAGGCTTGGATACCTTTAAAAATCAAACTCTTCACTTGCTTAGCAGTATCAAATAAGATTCTAACCAAAGATAATTTGAGGAATAAAGGTTGGACTGGTCAAGATCTTTGCATTATGTGCATGAGTTACTGTGAAATTGTATCACATTTATTCCTTCATTGCTCTTTTGTAGTTGCAATTTGGAAATTTTTTATTAATTATCCTTTGTATCCAGTTGTAACACTCCCTTGCTACAAAACAGTACAGGAACTACCCCAATGCAACTAAAAGAATCTAAATAACAGAATTAAATAGATAAAACTAAACACCCAGACCTATGAGCGGCAAAAGTGGCTCGAAAATGATGCACCAAACTAGACTACACCTACTACTAAGCACCTGAAACACAGGAAGAAGGAAAACACGCATGAATGACAAGAATGTCACCCAGTACACGCCGCAAGACGACGACAAAACCCGTAAAACATCTGCCAGAAGAGGAAACCACAATCACCAAAACCACACACACGGTTAGAAAAGACTTCGAAAAGGATGCCATTTCAAAACTTTCTTTTCTTTTTCTTTCAAAACCTTATGATCATTAACAAATCTTTATGCACAACTCAGGAAAAGCAAACCATTACATCTAGTTTCCTAGCCCAAAGCATCATTTAATCCATTAACACAATTCATCACAAATAAGGGCTAGGAACTAGTCCAACACAAATCCACAATTCTTATTTCAAAACTGGTCGCATCACCCTAGCCACAGGCGATCGACATGGCCACAAGCAACTAGTGAGGATTCCATGTCACCACACCCACACTGCAGCACCGTGGTGAACCACCCCGCGCTGGAGATCAACCGCCCTAGCCGCAGCCTCAAATGTACCCTCATTGGTACAAGCACAAAGTGCGTCCTCACGACACCCTGGTGCCCGAGCACTTGGGGACTCTAACCCCAGACCCGACCTGCACCGGCATTGAGGGTAGTCCGAGTCTACCATACCTCGGGTCCTACAATATCACCACAATCTCGAGACTCCTACCCCAAACCGTAAACTCGGCAACCACACCCAAGGACACGTTCCCAACATCTCTAGAGGTCTCACTATCCCTGTCGGTAAGCCCTGGTCTAATTGTGGTTCCTACAAATCTCATAAATCTCTTTAAAACCATATGCAGTTTCTCTTTTCAAAACATTTAACAAAACCAATTTTTTTCATTCATAAAACTCTTTATGAATCTCACGCATTGTGCGTCACATTATCATTTATGGTTCTCAAAAACCCGATCATTCATTCACGGTCATTGTACCATACAATCACCCCTCACATGGGTCCACATTTATCCACATAAATCATGTTTCACAATTCATGGAAAACATCATTAAAACATGTTCACATGCAATATCTCATAAATCATTTCCATGCATCTCATGCATTTATCCAAATTTATTAACATTTTACAAAACATTTCTCAACGTAGTCCTGGGTCCTGATTTGGCGTACCGAATAGGGTCCCGGTCGACCGAAAATCCCTGATTCAGTCGACCGAAATATTTCGGTAATCTGAATCCCTATCAGTTTATCAGTTCCCTACTAGAACGGTCGACTGAAATCATCTGATTGTCCGAAATCCCCTGATTTGGTATACTGAATTTCCCCCGGTTGTCCGAATCAGTGGTCCAGGAAACCCACCTTGGAGCATTTCGACATACCGAACCCAGTTCGGGATATCATTTTCTATGATTGCAGAAAACCTCCCTTGCCACCATCGTCTCTTCTCCCCAAAGTGGGAGTAAGGAGCGGACCCCTCTAAATCACCACAAAAATTACAAGTAAAACATGAGGTGTAGACCTCCATGTCTACTTCAAAACCCCTCAATCCAAACATAAAACCATTAAGCATGCTATTCTATAGAAATTCACAAAGGCATAAGACTCATGTGGAATCACTGTAGCATGCATCCAGAACACCCACTAAAATCCCACGAAACATCCATGAATCAACATGATATCTTCACAAACACATTATTCATCTCATTCACAACATTATCCCTCTTTTTTTTGCATGATTTCTACTTCATTATTCATGATTTAACCCTAATCCTCAACATGCCCTAACTGAAAAAGGAAGGAGGAGGAGAGACGCGTACCTTCTTCGGCGAGTTCCTCGTGCCCAACGTGCTCCGACGAGGCCCGGCAAAGCTCTCCTCAGCTCGCACGACCTCCCCCTGCACGAAGCTTCCTTCCCACTCTCGACTCACCTTCAACCTTCTCCCTCTCACTCGCAGCTTCCTCCCCCAACACTCGCCACCACCTCCTCCTCTCATCTTCTCCACCTCGCCTGCTATCCCCAAAATCCCGCCGGCCATCCACCAGCGTCTTTGCTCCAGAGGGGACGGGACGGGCAACCCTCCCACTAGGGCTCACGAGCAGGAGGAGACGGGTCGCAGGTCACGGGCGTGGGAAAGAAAGGAGGGGTCACAGGCATGTGTTTGGGCTTCTTTGACCAGGTCCAACCTCAACTGGGTCTCACCCCCAAACATGGGTCCCAGTTTCCCAAACAGACCCACAAAACCAAAGAAGTCATACCACAAGGAAAAACCAGGAACATGAACACAATGCACTGGGAGAAACCACAGCCAACAAACACCACCTAGATTAACCATTAACAAACCATATACAAATAATACAGGAAATTCCATGGTTTATATTAAATGGAAAATCAGGCACAGATGTTACACCAGTATTCTATCATGTTGCAGATCTTTACTGGTATATGCCCCATTGTTTTTTTGCTTTACCTGAATCTGGTTGGAATGTGCTCATTCCAGCAATAACTTGGAGTATCTGGAAAGAAAGAAATAGTAGAATTTTTTGCAACTCATGTGATACAAGTAGACAAACCATAGTTAAGATTATTTCCCTTATGTATTCCTGGACAATAAATTTGGATACAGGTTTTGAAAGGGAAGCTTTAATCCAATCTGTCTCAGATATGCAAACTTCTTGGAGCATGAATCAACCAAATATAGGAGCTTCTACTCACTCTCTCACTGTGCCCTCCATCTTATCAGCCAACACTCCGGTTGAGACCATGCCTCCTACGCAAAATTTCAAGGAAGATCATTCTTCATGACTTTCCTTTTGTAATCAATCTATATGGTCTTTACTGAGATTGGGACTGTAACTTAATTATTTTTGAACATTCATGGCCTGATGTGCATCAATGTGGCCAACTTTCTTTTGAATATTCTGGATCTTCTGGATCCTAGGCCCTTTCTGTAATACCTGAGACTATAATTTTTGTTCTTGGTGGTGGTTCCATAACCAAGAAACCTTATCAATATAATTACCGTTTTCAAAAAAAAACTTTTCTACAAACCAGACAACGAAGGTTAGTCAAGTTCAGAAACCTTTTGCTATAGTAGTACTCCTTGTGGCTTATGAGCAGGAGGCCAACATAATATATGGATCCTTTCAAAAAAACAACATAATAAATAGAACGGGGAAAAGTAGCACATTGAAAATCGCTAAGAACTAGTATATCACGACCCACAGAAAATTTTGCCAAGACCAAGTGCTAAAGCAACTTATTACAAACCTTTCAAAAAGCCAATATGATATCAGAATAACATTTGCCTCTCCCTGATTGATGATATCAATGTACAAGGAGAGGATCACATGCATTTTGTCCTCATTTAAATATTTTAATGATAACTCCAAAAACATATGTTAAATGTTCAAATTTAAAATCCTTTCCATAGATCTTGATATACTTCATTTACATTAGATATAAACAAAAACTGAAGTCATTTCAAAGCTTTTAACTTATAGATCATGTAAATAATAAATTCAACAATTTTAAAACGAAAATCATTTGATATTTAAGTTGTAAGTTTTAAATCAAAATATAATATATTGATATTAATTTACATCATCTAGGTCAGATACACATCAAAATACACATTATTTAAAAGCTCCTAGTATATAAATCTATTCATATATAAATGGAATGGTTTTCTTGAGCTATAACAAGTTATAATGAATCATAAGTAACATACCTTAGATTCTTAAACTAAAAGTTCCAAAATCACTTAAAATTTCATTTATTTTTAATCTAAAGAACGTAGATGATATCTAACTGTTTAGATTTTCAATTTACTAGTTGGATATTAAGATATAAAAGGTTGTCCTCAAATCACTTAAATAAAGACATACTTCACTAAAGCTGATTATATATATATAGGTAAATTTTCAAATAAAGTTGGCCCTACTTAAGGTTAAATAGGGCCCTAAATCATGGCCTTTACATTTGTATCTTTGGAAGTTAATAACGTGTGTTCTTTTTCTAATATTTAATTAGATTTAATCGCCTAATTAGGAGTTAACTACTATATAACAAGAAGGTGATTATTTCTTTCCAAAATATCTAATATTTTTATACTAATTACGATTGTCAATTTATGTTATGTCCTTAAAATTTGGGAATTGATTCAAGTTCCAGTTATTAATATAGTTTTCAAATTTATAATCGTATGAAAATTATTTATTTCCTAAATATCTAAGATTCTCTCGTTAGTTACATGTGGTAATAACAGTTACATCCTAAATTAAAGTTTATTATCAATAATAACAAATTTCCC
This sequence comes from Posidonia australis, assembly GCA_024699735.1. Lineage (NCBI taxonomy): Eukaryota > Viridiplantae > Streptophyta > Magnoliopsida > Alismatales > Posidoniaceae > Posidonia > Posidonia australis. The sequence goes on from JAMKQA010051896.1 coordinate 12,515, forward strand.
TTTTTTTTGTTTTGAGTTTTTTTTTTGAAATTTTAAATTTAAAATTTGTAATCCTTGCATATTTCAAACATAACTTCCTTTTTTTTTTTCGAATGTATATTCTTAGGGTTTGATCACATGATGTTTTTTTATCTTTTTCAGATTGTATTTGTTTCAGTAAGCATTGAAAATAAATTTGTACGTGATTTTTACTAAAAATAATGACATATATAATGATCACATGGTTTTTTTCCTTTTTCAAATTGTATTCTAAGGTCTCAAATCTTGAATTATTTAAGATTTTTAGTTTCATTAAGAATTGTTGCATATTCTATTTGAAGGCATGTGGTTGTATAATGTTCAAAAGAAACTTCAACTAAGATGACATGCCATGAATCACAAGAGAAATGGATGTGGTGTTAATGAAGATAGCAAGGATCACCGATGTAGTTTAGATTTCCCTCATGCATCAAACGACATTATTCTTTGAAGAAATTACAAATGATGAATGTGTAATTATTTTAATAATTTCAAAAACTATAATAATTTTTCTTCAGTAATTACTAAAATTAGAAGTACTCAAATGTTAAAATATATTTGTTGATAACTAGTTGATATTTACTTCATTCATAATTTGCATTACATTAATTTAAAATTATAAGTGATTAAATGTAGCATGCATTTTTTCATCAGAACATTGTAACATGGTGTTGTTTTATACTTATTTTTAGTAATTATGGACTTATACATATTTTTGATGTAACATAATAGTAGAATACATTTAATTGTTTCAGTAAATATAGAATATTCTACAATACGATGTCATATTGGTGACTGAGTATGAATTGTATCTGTTTCAATAAATACTAACTACAAATTCATATGTGTTCTTCACTAAAAGTAACGATATACATTCTTTCTTTCTTTTTTCGCAAACAGTAGTATATTTTTTTTCTCTCTGCGATTCATAAGATTCGAACCTATGAGGAAAGTATAAATTTCATTCCTCCTGGCTAACTACACCATGGCAATTGGTTATATACATTCTTCTTACTTCTACATGAAATGAGTGAAGAAACTTTTTGAAGGAATACAATAACCCATTGTCTTGTGAAGATTGAAAGATTATCTTTGTTGTTGATTATCCTTGGCAAGATACAAATAGTAATGATTTATAAAATAATCGTAATGAAAGAATGTGAAATTCATACATACAAGCGAGAGTTTGACTTCATATCGACATGTTACTAATATTAGAAATTGGAATGTTGTTACATAAAATCATTTTGATACATAAATAAAATCTAATATGTATTAGAATTGTTGCTTTCTTTAACAATTCTATTGTCATATTTGTTCTGACTATGTCATATCTGAAGGAATACCTCCGTCAGGCAGGAGTGATTCCGGCGATGGGATTTGGGGCTCCGGCGATGGTCAAGAAGGAGAAGGTCAGTATTATTTCTATGTGTTTGTTTCCTTTGTCTTCTCCTCTATTTATAGGGGACCCTTGACCATCCCTCCGCCCTCCTCCAACGGCTCCCCTTTCAGCCGTTTCATTTCCGGCCATAAAGGCCTGGTAACCGCCGTATTCAATACGACCATGAATGGGTGAAACGGTTGTCCGTTTCACCCTTCATTTGAAATGGTCTTCAATGACCATTACTGACCATTACTTACATCTCCCACTTGATCATGAAGACCATGCACAAATTCTATGCACAGATATGTTTTATTTCCACTTCTACTATCCGTGAAGTATATATTTTAAATTTTAATTTTCCACTCCCACTATTCATGAGAATGTTCTTCTTTTCCATCATCCATGGAAATATTCCTTAATCCCATTAAGTTCACGAACTTAATGAATCTTCCCGCTGGAATTCCTTTTGTCAAAGGATCAGCAATCATATCTTCCGTAGGAATATTGTAACCATGTCGGCGAAGAGATCGCAAAAAGATGCGAAAACGGTTGGCAAAATCACGTTGAAAAACAAAACAAAATGCAAAAAATGCAGGAGTCGCCACCTAGTCTATTATGGAAGACAAGGAAAACCATAAACATGAAAAATCATGCAAAAACAATAAGGACAGGTCTGCGAAAACTAAAAGAGGTGGGT
>JAMKQA010051898.1:0-13615 GCA_024699735.1 Posidonia australis
TTTATAATGCAAAATCTAATAATTTTTTAAATGATGAAGATTGGCAAAATTCTAATATAATTCATAAATTTTTAGAACCATTTTATAATACAACTAAATAATTATCTAGTCAATATTATCCAACAAGTTCTCTAGTTTTAATTAATTTATTTAATATTACAAATGTTTTTCAATAATATAGGAATATTCCAACTTTTGTAGATATTATTAAATAAATGGAAACTAAATATAATAATTATTGGAGTGAGCCTCCAATGTGGATATATTTAGCTTTTATTATGATCCTAGATATAGATTAGTTAATTGTATAATACTTATAAATGATATTTTTAGTAAAATAAATAAAAATGAGTATATATATTCATTTAATAATAAAATAAAGACAACTTTATATAATTTATTTGAAGAATATATTAGAAATTATGGTGAAACATTTAGTTTTTTAGGAACACAAACAAGTAGTAGTGGTAGATCTTTATGAAGTAGATTAAATAAAAATAAGGAAAAATATGTAAAATCAACTACAAATAATGAATTAGATAATTATTTAGAATCCTTAATTGCTTTTAGTGATTTAAAAATAGATAACTTAGATATATTAAAGTGGTGGTCTGCTACAGCTATTAGGTTTCCTATAGTAGCAAAAAATGGTAAAAAATTTACTAACGATTCCGACGTCAACTGTAGCGTCGGAATCTGATTTTTTACAGGAAAAAGGAGTATTAAATGATAAAAGATGTAGATTATCAAAAAAGTCTGTAGAAGCCTCCATCTACTTAAAAAATTGGTACGATGCGGTTACCGTCTTTAGGGATTGAACTTGAATTCTGAATCAGAAGACGATGATGATGCGACATCAACTTCAACAGGCAGAACAGACTCCACAAATGAATAAATAATGATGTACAAATATAAAAAAAGTGATGTAAAATATCTTTTATATTTTTTTATTTTTAATATATTTTTAAATATATTTAAAATATTTTTTATTAATGAAATTTTTTTTTGACCTAATAGATAGACCGAACCCATCAACGAGCCATGGACCGTGTTGGAACCCATGTCTTGCCAATAAAGGCCCGACCCAACCCAACCTAGTCCAACCTGCGGGCTAACCTGTCCCAGTTCAGGTCTGATCAGGCATTTGTTTTTTCCGACCGGGCCAGACCAACCCGGCCCGGATTCCAAATCTATAAGTGATCTGCAGTCCTAAGCATGATAATCAACAACAGCAATGAAACGTGAATCATGATTTCGAAGTTCTCACGTATTTGATCAATTCTTGAATTTCGCCGATGTCAATCAAAAAGGGCACCACTACAAATTTAAGGGTAAGTAATAATGTTACAATTAACAAAACAAAATAAGTATGACAGACTACCAGCTTTCCTTTGTTCCAGCTTCTCTTGGTTCGAAGTAATTCGAGCCACGGCAGGATATGCCTCTGAAAATGTTACCTTTTGGATCTCAACAAACAAGAAGTTTACGTTTATATCCACATTCGCAAAGCCTTTAAAACGATTTTGGAGTTGAAATCAGCAACCCAACGATGATTCAAGTCATCATTCAACTTGTCCCAATCCCCTATTCACCTTCGGCTTCTAGAAACACCCAGGCCATAATTCTGCCACTTTCAGTGCGCTAAGTCTCCTCTTCCAGCTGACTCTTTTCTTCTTCCCTTCTTGCATGGAACCCTCCTCTTCTTTCAAGTTCATCTTTCTCTTCTTCGCTTCTTCCACATGCTTTTCTGAAGCATAAGTCACTAACGGAGGCTGCGGAGGGCCAGTTTCTGCAGCATCCACTATCTTCTGTACCATCTCCAATACTTCGCTCATCTTTGGCCGGGACTTTGGTACTCGCACGAGACATTTGTTCGCGATTGCACCAAGTTTTAGTGCAGACCTCATGGCGTACTGTCCATCGAGCCGTGGATCCAGGATCAGTTTGAATCTTTTTCGGTCAGATATGTAGGGCTTGACCCACTCCAGCAGATTCTGTTCTGCCTTCGGCCGGTTGCGATCTATTGGGGGCCGACCTGTGAGCAGCTCATAGAGGACTACTCCGTAACTCCAGATATCACTTTTAGCAGTGAGGCGCCCAGATTGGACGTATTCCGGAGCAGCGTATCCAAGCGTTCCTACGACCTGTTTCAGAGGGGAGAAAAAGTTTTAGTGGCAAAAATAGGTGTGCCTTTGATACGTAATGTCAAGCAAAGATGTCAAATTGCAGGTTGAAGCATGAAAGCCGGCCGATAGAATGGAGAACATCCCCACAATAAATTCTTTCAATCAAACCTTCAGTTAAAAAAACACCATTTTTACTACCACTTTTAGCAGTGAGGCGTCCCAGTTAGCTTGCACACTATCTTTTATGTGCAAAATTTTGGTACTACATTTATCTAATTTCCTACTATCACAAAATACAGAAATTTTCCCACTTCTTTTTTTCTGAAGTTGTGTGTCTTACTTTTGATGATATTCTACGTATGTCCCTTGCTGTACAACTCCACTCCTTCCACCAAGTGATATCCCTTGTTGTACACCACTTTCTCATTAAGACCGTGAAACAAATAAGGCGGATAATTGTCAATGAATTAATGATTAGCTGTAGTTGGAGGCTTGGAGCAATGCGGTAAGGACCTGTATTTTGTCATAGCTTCCATCAAGTTTAACGCCTTAGTTGCCCTAAATTCTAGTTTATTAAAGTTGCAAGACAATAACTTTGTCTCATGATGGTTTCATAGATGTTGCAGAAGCCAACAGAATATTGGTTCATTGAATTTGTATGGCTAAATAAGGTATGGGTTGTCAAGGTAATTACAGAGACAAGAAAATGAATAGAATGACAATTAACATTGTCAAAAATGGGTATCCAACACAGAGGACAACGGTTGACAAAGAGAAAAGAAAAGAAAATGTTCATTAATCAGAAGACTCTATCCTCTTAAATAGGAGGATTAGAGTATAGAGGAGGATTTGAGTAGAATACAATGGAACACATAAACAAACTAGGAAACGTACTCAATCTAGAAAAGAGATAATCCAAACATTCTGATTATCCTAATACTACGACACAAAGAATGGTAGACAACTTTCTATTCGAATACACCCCCTCAAGTGCAGTCTTTTTTGGATTCTGTGTATGAACATGATTTTAAGGGTGATGTGGAGGACAGAAAGATCATTTTGACCCCTGCTCCTTGTTTGGCTCATGTATGTGCATCAAACTCAAAATCAATAGGTAATTAGTAACGTGGTGGAAGATTATATAAGGCCCATGAATCTCTTTTCATTTGTCACGTGGGACTATTCTGTAAAAATCATTACCCATTGCTGCTATTTTATTTCATTTTAGGCTTGTTTAGGCATTATAAGGAAAATTTATATGATTTTAACTTTCTCTCCAAAACCTCTCCTTTGGAGAGAAAATGATTTATGTTAAAATATCTCTCTAAATCTCATCAGTTAGTTTTCTTTTCTCTCCAAATGTATCCATGACCCCCAAACAAAACAAACCATTAACCATAAGAAAACTTCAAATGCGATATTAGAATCGTAGTTTACTTTTCATGTCATACTGTACCATTTCAAAGTTCCACCATTGATTGCAAGAACCCAACTTTGGGAATATCAGCACTCAAAATAATGCACATGCCTAGTATAAGATAAAAAAAATAAAAAATCACGACAAGACAGAATAGTATCAAAACTTCAACGTCAGAAAAAAAAAACAAGAAAACTTCAAATGCGATATTAGAATTGTAGTTTACTGTTCTTGTCAAACTGTAACATTTCAAAGTTTTACCCTTGATTGCTAGAACCAAGCTGTGGCTAGTATAAGATAAAATAATTAAAAATTATTCACAACAAGACAAAGAATGGTATCAAAATCTCCACGTCAGAAAAAAAAAATTATCATAAGTATTGAATAAAATAAAAGCAGGTAAATTCAGCAACACTAGCAAAAAGGTGGAAAGGAACAAAACCAATATTTTTAAATTGACTGCTTGTAAAGTCACCATTCACCAACAAAAAACTCTATTTGTACGTACAGCTGTTGAAACATGACTCAGTCCTTCTGTAGGTCCATGTCTAGCCATCCCAAAATCAGACAGCTTTGCATTCCATTCTTCATCCAAGAGAATGTTTGAGGTTTTGAAATCTCGAAAGATAATCTGTCAAAGTAACCAACTCATAAAATTAAAATTACTACAAGCAGCTATGTCTGTTCAGGTAATGTTACAGATAATAAACTCCTCATTTTAATACCCAAGAATTATTATTTTTAAGTTTTGCAACAGACTGATCTCAATAAATAATTGAAATGGAACGACCAAAGAAAAGATGTGATTGTACCACATTACTTCATAAATTACCTTACGTGGAAATCAAAATATAATGCAGAGTTCAAATCTCAATTATCTTGTCATTTTTATAAACAAGGGCAAAAGACTTATATGGTTGTCAACTCCACATGCCATTTGGTGGAGAGGAATGGTAGAATTTTTAGGGACAAAGTATCTGCTCTGATTTCTGTGAGGGACCAACGATTAAGAATGTTTCAGAGTGGTCCTTCTCCCCACATTTTGTTAATTACAAGCCTGATGGTCTTATTGGAGTTTGGTTGGAGGGACTAATGGTGGCCTGAGCAATGTTTTCCTTTTATTTCCTTGATGTTGCTGTTTCTTGACTTTCATGTTCCTTGGATCTTTCTTTGATCCTGTTTGTCGTTGTTTTGGCTTCTCTTATCTTCTTGTTACGAGTTTCTTTTGTTTCCCTTTTTTCAATAAAATTTTCCTTTTTGACGTTTCAAAAAAAAACATAAACAATCTCCTTAAACTACTAGCCAATGGTCTTTTAAGAAATGATGTTCCACCAACATAAGAAAAAAGTCATATCCTGGGGAAAGGAACTGGTCAAGCCTTGAAATTTCTCAAAGGATCTAAGTATTCGATAAAGTTTTATTAAAGGAAGCAAAATTAACTAAACAAAATCACAATGTACAGTACAGAATTTTGTTCATAAATATGTGATACCTATAACTTGATAAACCCCTATGCAAATGTGCAGAACCGTGCAGCATATCATTGTTTAAAACTTCAAGCCTGTATCAGGTAATTCAGATGCTCAATTTTTTAATATGAATAGGTTTGATAGGGTTCAGACTCCCAGATGATTCTACTTGACAGGAATCCTCTGAAATCAGGCATGGAAAGGGTACTACACAATAAAAGCAATCTGGAAAAAGATCATTTTCCAGAATTGATAAGGAACAACCAAGAAAATGACGGAATTGTGAATAACAGTAAGCAAAAACAATCTGATAAATGTAAGAATATAGAATCATTAATAATAATAAGTGTAAGAATGGTAAAAGACAAGAAAAGTAAACCTGGAAGTCCATTTCCTCGTGCAAGTAGGTTAAACCACGAGCAGCATCCAAAGCAACTTTTAACCTCATGGACCATGAAAGAGTTTCTGGTGATTTAAAGGAGAGGTGGTCTTCAACACTTTTGTTAGGAATAAATTCATACACCAGAAGCCGTTGTATTCCTCTTTCATCATCTTCAGCACAGTACCCTACTAGCTTGACAAGATTCGGATGCTCAGCCACTCCAAGAACGTTAACCTCTGCTGACCATTCCTTGTGCCCCTGGAAGATAAAAGAAAAGGTTAGAAGAGTGAATTCATTATTGAAAGAGTAAGCATGTTCCACAAGAGACAAACGGAACACACCATTCATCTGGACAAACCAACAAACACAGAACCACAGAATAATCATGCATAGCATGCAAAACTACATAACACAATTTTTGAGCATATGTAACTGAATAGATTAAAAAAAAAATTGGCTTCAAGATTTGAAAGGCCAAAAAACATGTTGGCAGTGGAATCAATGAAGTTAATTAGTCCTTGGACTTTAAAATTATTTCTCTTTGTGATTAAAAAATATTCCATTTCAATTCACTTAGTTATTCTAAAACTCATATAGTAATACGATTCAGGCTGAAAGTCTCGATGAGATCGCAAGTTACGACCGTAACAGCGAAGGGCATGACAACTAAAATAGAAATATATCTGAGGTCTTAAAGGTGAAATTCTGCAAAAAACATGATGTCGAATCCTTTATATACACTAGCTGGGAAACCATGAATAATTTATCAACTATGTTTATATATCCTATTTTGAAATTTTGCACAATCGACTCTACTTTTATAAAGTACATTTCTAAATGTAAAAAAAGGTTAAAGTTTTAGATGCATAAATCATGATGAACATGAAGTGTAACCTAACTCCAGATAGACTAGATCTATTTGTTAAAGGTAAATTCACAAAGGTACAAGACTGAATAGGGTGTAAAATAATTAACTAAAAACTGCAGTGTAATTATAATTGTGATCAAAAGAAGGTTGGATGATACAAAAAAAATTACATAAGCAGGTATAAATAATAATAAGTCAAAATGATTGAGCAATTCTAAACTAAAAAAGATATTCGTGTCTCTTCACATCTATCTGATAGATGTAGATGATGGAACAACCATCATGCCCCAATATTTTGGCACACCAATCAAAAAGGGTTGTAAAGAAAAATCGCAGAGAAGGTTTATCAGTGCCATACAATCTTAGCACTTAACATTATAACAAGCTGACTGAAAAATGAATGATACAGAGCAAGAAGCCTTGCCTGCAGTCCATTGCGATTCAACTGTTTCACAGCAATTTCAAGTTTTCTCTGAGGATCGTCAAAAATCTTGATTGTGCCCCTATACACGCACCCAAAGCCACCTTCTCCGATCATCATAGATCTGCTAAAATTTCTCGTGGCACTCCTCAATTCCTGATACGTGAAAATCTTGAGATTGCTTGGCCTTTGGGCAAAACTTGGATACGGAGACCTCTCATTGGAGTCAGCACTTATGTCAGACATATATTGAGAATTAAATTCTGAACCCGATCTTTTCAAGCCATCTATAGACGTGTTGCTGTAAGACCGAAAGGAAGCAGACTTTGCATTAGTCTGTTCTTTCTTAGTTCCACTAAAAAAATGGAACCACTTCATGCCTTCTTTAATGTCTTTAACACCCTAGCCTTTGTGCCACAGATCAACAAAGAAACCTCAAACCTCCCGTTTAGCTGAAAAAAGAGACATTTCAATACATGTTAATTTTCTATCAGAAAATTAGGCAACTCCAGATTTATAGTTTGCTTTTGCGTACTACCTTATTATGAGTCCAAATTCGTCGTTTGTATGCATTTTTTACTTCAATAACTGTATATTTTGGTGTCAAAACTACAACAAAATCCACTTCAGTGGCTAAACACAAAGTGAAAAAACCTACACAAAAATCAGCTAATTTTTCAGGAAATTAGTGGGAAAACGGAGCAAGAAGAAAATTCCACATAAAATAACCGAAAACAAGCCTACAGAAAACTCCTTTTCACTTCCAAAACAACTAAACAACCAGGAAACAGCATGTCCTTCTCTCCAAAATCCCATCTTTCCAAACCCATCTGGATCAGACCCACGTAAACAAACAAAAAAAGGAACATTTCAGTGCCCACAAAGTTTCCCTACCACCGTTAATTTTCTCTCTGGAAATCAAAACAACTGAACAGGGGGAACTCACCTGCCAGTGTTGTCCAAGCCCTCTACCTCGATCTCAACCCACCGAAAGCCTCACCTGCTCAGCTTCACATGATCGAACTCTTCCTCCCACCACCACCCCCAAAATACCACGAACAGCTCCACTCCCAGGGATGGACCTTGGATTGGAATGGAACCGGGGAGGAAGGTGCCGAGAAGAGCAGGACTTTGAGGGGGTCGGAGTCTTGGAAAGGACAGTGGGACCAGAAGCTGAGGAAATTGATGGGAAGGAATGAAGACGGAATTGTGAATTGTGATGCGTGAGAGGATTAGAGGAGGACGAAAAGTGCAGGTGGCAGGAAGAAAGGAAGAAAGTTTAGAGATGAGGAAAGGATCTGGATGTCTCGTGTGGAAATATTAATCTTATCATTACCACATCATATTCTGATAATCATTTGGTTTTCCTTCTTTTTTTTGGGTCAGTGTGATTTATTGATAAAAAAAATTTAAAAACGTACTGATTTTTTTTTCCCTCTCTTTTGAAAAATCACTAAAGAAATACCATCTCTATATTATGTTATATCTTTTGAAAAAAATATTACACAAATAAACTGCAAGCAAACGTATCCTTTGTGTGTGTTGGAATAACGATGTGATCAAGATTTTGGTTTGTATTTTTTGGTTCAAGACCCAAGAGTGTAAGTCGACGATCATCGTCCTTGTTGTTAATTTGATAGGGAAAAAGAAAACTCCTTGAGTTATGCCACATGATTACACTACCTTACAGGAGTGGACGGTAATTGATCGGCAGACACCAGCCTTGCCCGACCAAAACCAATGATGGTCTGGTTACATTTTGAAAGATAATCTAAACTTTTACCAAAAAAAAAAAAACATTTTGAAAGATAATAATAAACCACGCACAATTATAAAAAGAACGCTGTAGTTGGTGGTGTTTCCTTCATGTCGTTACGCTTTCTACTTGTTATCCGCAGCAAGGCCCCGTGTATCCATTGTACCTGTCATTTTGTTTTCTAGCTCCAGTTAAATAAATTTCAACCAACACCTTTGCATTCCATGTTTCGAGAAGGAAAGCAAATAAGCAATGGTTTGAATCCCGAGTCCCAACCATTCACGCACGTGTTGCGACGTCGACATTTTAGAGGTCCAAATGCAATGGCATATCGTAAACTGACACGTTGAAAGCATGCATTGGATTTGTTTTTTTTTGTTTTTTTCTCAGATGAATTATATTTCTGTGATGTTGTATTGCATCATAAAGTTGTTGAATGGACGTGATCGACGATTAGGCAATTCATCAACCAAGTCATTTGTTGATCCATTTGGACAGTTCTTGACGTTCGGTGGTTTCGATTGCTTGGACCGTGAGATTCCGCCTCCAATCAATATATTTATTCATTCATGTCGTTGCGTTCAAACATGGATAAAGTCTATCAGACGCAACTTTTGGAATTATATGTGATGGCTTCAAGCCGTGAATTAAGAAAATATTGGATAATTAGCTGTGAATAATATTTATTTTATACATGCAGTTGCCGTTCGCTTTCCATTGAGTGGTCAGGACCCACGGGTTAATGATTGTGGTTAACTTTCTTGGCTGCTCAAGAATAAGCATATTTTACATGTGGTCTTCAGAGATTACACGTGGTCTTGAAGAATAATCCAGTGCCCAGAGTTTGTTTGTTTTTTTTTTTTTTGGGTTTGAAATTACCCAGAGATTAATATTTGTTAGTTTGAATTAGTTCGATCTATCTAAAGTCTAGGATACACCAGATCAGTACCCCGTAATATTATGAAGTAGATTTAAATGGTAGTGCACTTTAATCTTAATTTGTAAGAAATCAAGGAATTAATGACTTGTTAGCTGTAGGTTAAGTACGACCCGATTTGTTTGTGAAATATCGATGGGAGACCGACGAAGTATGTGAATCCACAAACAAGTAATGTGTACTGTCTCTCTGTTTTCTGTTTTTTTTTTTTTGGTTGGGAAATCGAAACCAACTTCGTTTATTAACGGAGGTTTGTTTGGTAAAATTTTAACTTCTGAACTTAAATATAAAAATTAATTTTTAATTAGAAGTAGCTATACCTTAAGTTCTAGAAATGTAAAGTAATCATTTTTTTTTGGTAAACGGTAATCAGTAATATAAATTAAGTAAAAGTTTCCTAGAGTATTGCAAAGTATTGCAGAATCAAATTACACTGCAGGGTGACCAAAAATTGTCACAAAAGAGCTGCTAAACAGAAGCTCGAAACTCAAATGTGTTTCATATAATCAATTAACCAAAAGTTAATCAAGTCTGGGGATTATCTTCCTGTAGAGCAGGGGTTCCAGTATCATATTCCCTATCATGTTGGGGAATGTTAGGAGCCATCGAACTTTGTTCCAAGTCTCTCTTTTGCTGGAAGGATGATATCGAACGTAGATTTTCACTTTTTTTCAAAACATGTGTCCAAAGAATCTATCCAACAGTAAAACAGTGAAGTAATGTCATTAATAATCATATAGGTATTTCTGTGGATGTCCATGAAAATTCTATTATTTCTCTCCTGCCAAACAGACCATAAAACAACTTGTACAAAGATATGAGAACCAGTAAAGGATGTTTCAAATTTCAGCATGGGGGGAATTACAAATAAGTCTTCAGTGGAGAGAATAGCAGGATATATGCACCCAACAGTAAAAGCATTCCAAATGAACTGCGTGAAAGGACAGTATAAAAATAAATGCTTGACAGATTCACAAGTATAACTGCAAAATGTACATGTTTCATTACCAGATCAATCTTTTTTTAGTAGATTATCCTTTGTCAAGATTTTATTGCAAAGAGCAAGCCATGCAAAGAGTTTGGTTTTCAGTGGCACCCAACAATCCCAGATTTCATGCATGTATTTGAATCTATGTCTACCATCATTTAACATATCAAAACATGATTTAACTGTGAATACTTTACTGGTGGGTTTCCATATTAATAAGTCCTGACCATCTGTTAGTCTTGCATTATTGAGTATAATTAATAATGATTCCACTTGATCATGTAAGAACTCAGAATCCTCAAGTGTCAAAGGATTGATAAATAGATTATTTGGGTCTGCAATATTAATCTCTAAAATTTTAGAGACAGAAACTTTTTTAAATTTAGCCAAACGATATATGTCAGGCATGCTATCTTTTAATTTTTCACTATTCCACCATTTATTTTCCCAAAAGACAGTGTTTCTGCCATTATGAACCTGAAATTCCGTGAATCCATTAATAATATCAAACAATTTTTGACTTCCAACCACAATAGTGAAGATCTACCATTTGACACATTAAGGAAAGCCCTGGAACCATTCCTAGCAAAGTATTTTGCTATTACTACCTCTTTCCATTTCAGTGAGTAGGAATTAGATAATAATTGCCAGAGTAACTTGCATTTTAGTGCCAAATTGAAATGTCTCAAGTTAATGATACCCCAACCTTTTTGATCTACAAATTGTAGCCCATTTAGCTAAATTACGAACAATGTTAGAAGATAGGAAGTTCCAGAGGAATCTGCTTCTTATTTTATCAATTGCTTTTGCTACCCTAATAGGTAAGTGAAGAACAGAGATATAATAAGTGGGTATGGCAGATAACACAGAGTTTACCAATGTAAGCCTTCCCCCTAAAGAAAGGAATTTAGCCTTCCAATTTGATAATTTTGTTGTAATTTTCTCTATTATCGGGGACCAATCTTGGTAATTAGGTTTCCTGAAATGCAGTGGTAAGCCCAAGTACTTAATAGGAAGTTTCTCAATGCTACATCCCAAGATTTGAGAAGCCCCGTGAATGAAGTCCTCAGAAGTTCCCAAACCAGTGATTGATGATTTATTGAAGTTTATTTTCAATCCAGAACAAGATTGAAAACAACAAAGGATTCTCTTAATATTTACTAGATTTTCCTCCTTAGCAGACAGAAAAAGGATTGTGTCATCTGCATATTGAATATTCAATATATTATGGCCACCATTAGGTAATTGGATTCCTGATATCAGTTTATTTTCAATTGCTAATGATAGCATCCTATTCAGCACATGTGTGACCACAATAAAGAGGAATGGGGATAGGGGATCACCTTGTCTTAGCCCATTTGAAGCTTGGAAGTATCCTTTAGGGGAGCCATTAACTAGAACAGAGAATTTAGCATAAGAAATGCAAATTCCAATCCAAGTATTCCATTTATTTCCACAACCCAAGCCTTTGAGTGTGTCCATCAAAAGTTCCCAATTAACATTGTCAAAAGTCTTTTCGAAGTCTAATTTCAGAACCAGTCCCGGGATGACATTAACTTTCATGTAATGTAGGGTTTCCTGAGCAACTAAAAAGTAATCACCAATGTAACTCCCAGTAAGAAAAGCACATTGTGAATTATCAATAATATTGTTAATGATAGGATTGAATCTAGTTGCTAAAGTCTTTGATATGATTTTTTATAGACTATTAACCAAACTAATTGGCCTAAAATCTTTTATCTCCTTAGCACCATCTTTTTTTGGAATAAGAGAGATGAAAGTCTGATTAATGTGAATCAGATATTCCATATCATTGGTGGAACGTAGATTGTTAAAAATATCAACTATATCATATTTTATAATATCCCAGAAATGTTGGAAAAAGCACATTGAAAAGCCATCAGGATCAGGGACTTTTTCCCCTGGCAATGCTTTAACACTCAGTTGGATCTCTTCCAAAGAAAAGTGGCTTTCCAGTATATTTGGATCAGGGATTTTGTTTGGTACTAAAGTATCCCAATCAAGGCAAGGTATTGCTCTATTTTCTTTATTAAATTGCATGATGAAGTGATTTTCTATTTCTTTACATATCAAGGATGGAGATTGTTCCTGAATGCCATTAATAATTAGGGAATGAACAGCATTCACTCTCCTCCTATGTTTAACCATATTATGAAAAAAATTGGTGTTGAGGTCTCCTTCCTTAAGCCATTGGATTCTGGATTTCTGCTTCCAATAAGCTTCCTGTTTTTGGAGAAATAAGTGGTGTTCTTCCTTAAACTCCCTCAATTTTCCTTTCAAAATAATTGAAGTGTTGTAGTGTTCTAAAAGTGAGCCAATGTATGCAATTTGTGATTCCACAATCTTGAGTCCATTTTTTCTTTGTTCCCTGGTAGGAGCAATCCACAAGGTAATGTGTTTTTTCAGATATTTTAATATATATGTGAATCTAGCCACAGGAGAAATGGCCACACAGAAGTCTAAAGACTTGTACCAACAATGTTCAACAAAACTAGAAAATCCTTCAATTAAAAGCCAAGACTTATAAAATTTAAATGGAGGAGGGCCCCAATCAGATGGAATTGTATTAAGTGTGATGGGTATGTGGTCAGAGATAACTCTGGGTTTTCCCAAACAATAAGAATTGGGATATTTGTCCCCCCAGCCTGTTGTAATTAAGAATCTATCTAATCTGACCATGGTGGGGATATCATGAAAATTTGACCAAGTATATTTACAATTATTAAAGGGAATATCAATTAAACAATGATTTTCAATGAATTCATTAAAATCCTTCATTTGATAGGATATACCACACATTGAGGAGTGTTCATTTGAATACCTTATTGTAGACACCCCGATTTTGAAGTCACTTGGCAGCAGGCTCCTCCGGATGATGCTTTGGTTGCAACCACCAAAATCCTAGCCCACAGAAGCCCAATTTGGTCGACACTAGCCCACCTGACCAAATTAAACCTAAAATCCAGCAAATCAACCTAAGCCCACTTAATCCAGCAAATAAAACCCATAAACCACAAAATCCAATTAAAATCCACCCAAAATCCCATAAAACCCTAATTAAATAAAATCTAATCAAATCCATTTAAAATCTAATAAAAACCCTAATCCATTTAAAACCCAATTAAATCAGCTTAAAATTCAATAAAAGGCCTAATTAATCAAATTCAAAACCCTAATTAAGTGAAAAGAAATTAAAATCCATTAAATAGGACAAAAACCCTAATTTAAGC
>JAMKQA010051899.1:0-14663 GCA_024699735.1 Posidonia australis
TTTATTGTGGTCACACACGTGTTGAATAGGATGCTTTCACTAGCAATTGAAAATAATCTAATATCAGGAATCCAATTACCTAATGGTGGTCCCAACATATTGAATATTCAATATGCAGATGACACCATACTATTTCTATCTACTAAAGAGGATAATCTAATAAGTATTAAGAGAATACTTTGTTGTTTTCAAACTTGTTCAAGATTGAAAATCAACTTCCATAAATCAACAATTACTGGTATGGGAATTTCTGAGGACTTTGTACAGAGAGCTTCTCAAATCTTGGGATGCTGTATTGAGAAACTTCCTATTAAATACCTGGGTTTACCACTGCATTTCAGGAAACCAAACTACCAAGATTGGTCCCCGATAATAGAAAAAATTACAAAAAAACTATCACACTGGAAGGCTAAATTCCTATCTTTAGGGGGAAGGCTTACATTGCTAAATGCTGTATTATCTGCCATTCCTACTTATTACTTTTCTGTTCTACATCTACCAACTAGGGTAGAGAAAGCTATTGATAAAATAAGAAGCAGATTTCTCTGAAATTCCTTATCATCTAATACTGTTCGCCATTTAGTTAAATGGATTACACTTTGTAGATCAAAAGAACAAAAAAGATGGGGTATCATTAACTTAAGACACTTCAATTTGGCACTGAAATGTAAAATACTTTGGCAACTTCTATCTAACTCCTACTCATTGAAATGGAAAGATGTAGTTAGAGCTAAATATTTTGTTAGGAATGGACTGGGTGCTATCCTTAATGTTTCAAATGGTAGATCCTCTCCATTATGGTTAGAGCTCAAAAACTGTTTTGACATTATAAATGGATTCATTGAATTTCAAGTTAATAATGGTAGGAATACTATTTTCTGGGAAAATAGATGGTGGAATGGTGAAAAATTAAAAGATAGCCTGCCTGACATATACCATATGGCAAAATCTAAGCAAGCTTCTGTCACTAAAATTATAGAGACTATTACAGGAGACCCTGAGAAACTGTTTATCAATCCCTTGACACCTGATGTTGTTGAATACTTACATGCTCAGTTAGAAACCTTATCAAATATCTTCAACAACACATGGCTAACAGAAGAAGAGGATTCACTAATATGGAAACCCATCAGTAAAGCATTCACTGTTAAATCTTGTTATAATATGTTAAATGATGGTGGACACAGATTCAAATATATGCATGAAATCTGGGATTGTTGGGTGCCACTTAAAATCAAACTCTTTGCATGGTTAGTTCTTTGCAATAAAATCTTGACCAAGGATAATCTATTCAAAAGAGGCTGGTCTGGTTCTGAATTATGTATTTTTTGCAATAATAGTTGTGAATCTGCCAAGCACCTATTTTTATACTGTCCTTTCACGCAGTCCATTTGGAATGCTTTTACTGATGAGTGCATTTATCCTGCTATAATTTCAGTTGAAGATTTATTTGTTTTTCCTCCTTTGTTGAAATTTGAAACATCCTTAATAGACTCTCACACTTTTGTTCAAATCTTTTTATGGTCTGTTTGGAAGGAAAGAAATAATAGAACATTCAGGAGTACTTACAGAAATTCTAATATGATTACAAATGATATTATCTCCTTGTTTCACTATTGGATAGAATGTTTGGGTACAGGCTTTGAAAGGAATGAAATTCTACAGTCTTTATCCTCATTCCAGCAAAAGAGAGAGATGGAGCAAGCTTCAATGGCTCCTGATATTTCCCAACAAGGAATGGATTACAATACCTCAACACCTGCTATACAGGATGATAATCCTACGATATGATTAACATTTTGTCAGTTGAAATATCTACCAGACTTCTGAGTTTTGCGTTATAATTTTAACTGTTGTTGTGACAAATTTTGTTGATATTCTGGTGGTGTAATACTGACATTACGATACTGTGGCAAATTTTTATTTCATCTATATAATAGATTACCGTTCACAAAAAAAAACAAGTTCGCCACTGGAAGTTGTTACGAGATGAGCAATAACGTGGACCGTAGATCCCATTTATTTTAGAGATACAAGCACGTTGGGGTGGCAATGGGTCGGGTCGAGACTCAAGATCCGTAGGTTTGGACTCACAAAGTATGGGTCTGGGTCTTGAAAATAAGACACGTGGACCCGTGGACTCGAATCCGTTAGACCCGCTCACTTATTGGGTCGGATCTGGATCTAAAAAGACCCAGACCCGTGGACCCGATCTATATATGATATATATATATATATATATATTATGTTATTCACTTCTCATTTTTTTTATTTTCTCATTCTCCAACAAAATTCTACTCTCTTTAGTCTTTTCTCTAACACTCCACCTCCTCTGTGCGGCTGTGCCCTACGCCCCTAACACTCCACCTCCCCTCGTCTTCCTCCGCAACTTCGCCTCCCCTCTTCTTCCTCTACGGTCTACGACTCTGCCTCCCTCCTCCATCTCCCGGTCCGGAGGTCCCCTATCCCTCCTCCACCTCAGATTCATCCCCTCGGCCCTCTCCCTCCTCCATCTCCCCGTCTGCGACCATTTCCTCTTCCTCCAGGCTCCAGAGTCGATCCTCCCTCAGATTCGTCCCCTCTCCCTCCTCCAGCTCAGATCCATCCCTTACACCGGTCGACGGCGAGAGTCCGATCCTCCCTCAGATCTGTCCCCTCTCCCTCCTCCTTAGATCTATCCTCAGATCTATCTAACTGTCCCCTCTCCCTCCTTGAGGACCTCCACCTCCCCCCTCCACCCCAACTCGAGTGTTTGACAGCCACAGGCCCACAGAGCCTCCACTTCCAGGTCGACGACAGACAGCACAAGGAGTCATCTCTTCCTCTTCTAAGTCGACGATAGACGAAGCCACTTAGCCTGTCAGTCATCTCTTTTTCATTTGTTTTTCATGAAATCTTGAATTTTGTTTATGATTCAGTAAAGTTTAATTATGTTTATGATTCAATAATTTTTTTTGTTTTCTAAATTATGTTTATGATTCATATAATTTTCCTCTGAATCTTTGATTATAATCATATGCAACATGTAGGCAATTCTTCTAAAAAGAATGTGGAGATCATACGTAGAACAAAGCTGGTTAAAATCTAAGACAAGGTGTGGACAGTGGACGTATATAGAGAATTCCTATGATTCGAAAAAAAAAATGTGTATTGAGCTTCTTGTTATTGGAAGTTTGGAACTCTTTGACTGTGTCTTTTTTTAACAAACTGGTTGTCTGATTTCCTTTATGGGTGTATTGATAGTTATTTTTTGTGAAGAATGATTGTATTTTCTGGATCACATACTTAGATACTGTGTTTTCTGAATGTTACGTGATTCAAGTTCTGAAATATACTAAATTATCATGTACCTTTTGCATTACGTCTTCTTATTTATAAAATCATCTTCTTTTAACATTACTACATGTACATACATTGTCATACAACTATTCAATCATGCTATTGTTTAACATGTTCAACGTATTATTGTTTAACATTTCAATCTTACTATTGTTTAACAATGTTATTGTACAACTATTCAATCATACATTGTTGTAAAATATTATTTTCATCTCAATCTATTGTTTAACATGTTTATTTACAATGTTTTTGGTTTAAATAAAAAATTATTTTTTCTAAAAAAAATGAAAAAAAATTAAAAGACCCATTAAATCTAAGACCCGAACCCATTATCTTCTTGAATCTGAATCTAAAACTAAACCTTGATTTTAAGATCCAGATCTAGACCCATGAAATACAATAAGTTTAGGTCTAGATACAGAATATCCGACCCGTTACCACGCCTACAAGCACGTCAGACTTCTCTTTCTCGTGGTCAGAGAACATCCTCCCCACTTTTTTTTTACTTCAAACGATAAAATATAGATATATTAATAAGTAGTCAGAGAACATCTTATCCTGAACTCACACAGATAGTCAAATAAGATCACGGCCGAAGCAGCACGAACCGACAAAAATCTCAACGGAAGATGGAGGGAACACAAGCAGACAAAATCGATAGCCTTTATTCCGAAGTTGAAAGAACAAATAAATACAGTTCAGGAATAATAACTAATATACAAAGAGCCGTAAATCACCCAGAAAATAGCGTAATAAATACAATATACAAAAACTAAAATAAGTGCAAAGGTTTGACGACTGCAAAGATTAAGGTCATGAGGCGGTTCTTTGATAAATATACTTCGTCCTTGGATCCACTAAAACACCTTTGGCACCGTTAACTTCAAGATCATGCCTGCATAAAAAGAGGTCAACAAGTTTCTAGGGCCGGCTGGCTGTTAACAAATTTACGTGGAAGATTTTAATTAGAATAAACACTCACTGAAATACGAAGTCTGGTATAGTCAACTGTTCACGAGGTACATATCTGAATAGCTGCAGTAGACGATCAACGTATACAACTTTTCTCCAGGCCTACAGAATGAGACCAGAGGTGAAAAAATCACCGACAGCCTATACGAAGATATGAAGCAGAACATGGGTACACCGATAAAAACTAAGCTAGTGTTTATAATCCTGACGAAACCCAATATATAGACACTTCGTCTACTTTAAAAGAGAGGAAAGAAAAACAAACCTCTGCATCCACAAACAGCTGCAATGCCAATATTGCCGCCTTCAGTCCAAGAGTCGGGTGGAGAACATATATTGCCTACAAAAGAATACGAGAATATGAGCCATGGAACAAGATGATGGACAATATAGCAGCAATCAGAGCACGCACATGCAAATTCCTTTGGTGTTTCCGACCAAGTATTTGCTGAAGGCGTTTCATCCACCCTAAATCTGGCTGCCTACACAATTACAATGAATATTTATTTTTTGGTGACAACAATGCCACTAAACTTCATCAGTAAAAACTAGGGTTCGCAAGCAGATTGTTATAAAATATGCTTCAACTTTCAAAAGAACATAGAAATAACCATATTTCAGTTTGAAGTCAAGAAAACAATACCAGAATATGAATGAGAATATATGACTACAACAAAATACAATGTTTTCATCTTTGATCCTTCATATTCATGTTATCATGTTAACAGATACTCACAACTGCAATGATGCGGCTGAGTGGAAGTAGACAATTGAGTACGGTTTGTGTATCAGTGCTTCAAATTCCTGTAGACGACAAAATAATTATTTTAGTCACGTTCCATCGCCATTTGAAGTAAGGAAAAAATCATCATAAACTGACTCATGGAAGTATTACAAAAGTTGGTACACTCTACAAAAGAAAATACTGTTTGTGTATCAATGTGTCAAATTCCTGTAGAAGACAGAAATATTATTTTACTCTAGGATGTTCTACCACCATTCATCAAAAGGAAAAAATCAACATCATAACTCACACACTCTACAAAAGAAAGTGCAAGTTATAATTTCCATTACTTGGTGGATTTAAGATGAATTTCATCACAAGCTGCTGTAGTCACAATGTATATAGTATAGGTAAACAAAAACTAAATGCACAGTTCTCCTCCATTGATCACATTTCGTGAGTGGTGCACAAGGACAGCACTACAATTAAAGGAAAGGAAGTCAAACATTGTCTTAAGGATTCAGATTGCAGAAATTTCATAGTGTATATCTGGCACAGAAGTGAAGGTCAAACTAGACAGAAAATTCATACATGCATGATTTCATCATCTAATAAAACCTAACTGTTTTCTCATGGAAAAAACATTTGGTAATCCTTCAAAAACCAATGTAAAACTCTACCAAGGCTGAAATATTTTAATAATGACTACGAAGTGAAATTGGAATATTGTATCATCATGCAGAATCCATAGTTAGCTACACCAACAGCAACCATCACACCTTAATCCCACTACTTGTGATCAGCAACATGAAACTTTTTCATCGACTGATCTCTGTCCAAGATCAGTAAGTGAAATTGGATGTTCTTGTCACCAGGTAGAAGTAGATTAACTACAACAACCACCATCATCATTCCTTAATTCTATCAGCAACATTACCATTAACGTTAATAATGCTTAGATGCTCATGGAAAGGGATAAACAAATGATTAGACGTCCATGCATTTCACCTACCTTAATCTACTATTTCAATGTACCAAAGATATGTCAGAGCTTGGTTGGAAACAAATGACACATTAAGTGGACCTATGGAACATAAATACGTGATGGAAACTACTAAAAAAACAAGCAAGCATATGTAAAATCTCAAAGACTCTAAGTAGAGGGAATCAGATTTCAGGTAAGCATCTCAACTGCACCTTTACTACATAGCAAACAAAGTGTTCGAGATCAAGACAACGTAAAAGGAAATGAGCTCCCACAATCACCATGACTGGATGACCTTCACAATCAACCCCACCACGATAACTGAAACAGGAAAGTTAATTAATCAAAAGATGAGCCAAATTGTGTGTGAATGACCATGATCCATCAAAGAGGGCTAAAAGCATGTTGTGGAATTGGCTAAATACTTCTGGCAGCCATATCAAGCATCCCAAGGTGAAGCTGTGGAATGCCAACAATTTAAATATACGGGTTGCCAGAGAACACTTACACAATTTTCATTTCAGCAATCTCTGAAAGATTAAGAGAATTAGCCTTAGCATGATATCTAGCATGAAGAGAATATTCCTCTGCAGCAGACAATGGAGGGCCACCAAGATCTCCAAATCCAAGCAACTTTCCACAATGAAATCCACTTTGCGACTTAGCTGTTCTATCCCATTGCTCCTTCCGCCGCTGATCGGGATCCTTTATTATTGACATGAATGTGGGATCAAGATAAGAATCATAATGAGAAGAACCCCTGCCAAGACAACCATTTTGCAGAAGATGTCATTGTGCTGAAACCATGGAATACAGACTTCTAAACCACAGAGCTAAACATTTACATTGATTTTGAGCAAAATAGGAGGTAAACTAGATTATATTAAGAGTAATTTTAATTCTATTAATACTGTTGGGAAACAGACATTGGAGAGCTTTTCTGTCACTGGTTCACTTCTTTCTATGTGTCTTCATACTTTTATTCTCAAATTTTCTAAGTTTTAAAAATAAAATCAACACACATAACCATATTTTGTAATAATTGCAAATGACTAACCGTCGTGAGGTCAAGCCAACACTAGCAGGGATATCTACTTGAGCTGTGGGGTCACTGGTGGTTGTCACAGGCACTACTGGAAGGGGCTTTATTCTAATTTTCCGCTCATCTATTATTGTCTCACCATTCTCGTCACCAACATCTGCAGGAAGCTTTGACAAAGCAACCTCTTCCTCGTGCTTATCCCTAGGAAAATAAAGTGGAAGCAATCTGCATAGGAAATCAGTATTAGACATCCAGTGAACTGAACCAAAGGCAATAATCCAATCAATATGATCGGCCTCTGTTACATGAAATGTTTTCCATACATGACAGTGTCGCATCAAAGAGATTATTACTGCTTGTTGGTTCCTGATATAGCAAAATAATACCAATAAACTTGAAAAGTTACCTTTTGTATATCTCTGTATCAGATGCTGTTGTAGTACAAAAAATGACAGCACTAATTTTATCTTTCTGTTTCTCCAGAAACCTCCTGACAGTTCCTACCAAATTTAAACCCAGGTAGTTAGTGAAAGTGCATGGAGATAATGGAAATGATAAAACATAAAGAAAATTATTCAAGCACCCTGGATGACACAACTAATAGATTTTGCACACCAATTTTATGATAACAAGGGATGGAAAAAATGTAAGAATCTGTCAGAATTCTTAGTTACTTATTGATAGTGCATGGAGATAATCGAAATGATTTAACAGAAAGAAAATTATTCAAGCACCCTGGATGACACAACTAATAGTTAGTGAAAGTGCATGGAGATAATGGAAATGATTTAACAAAAAGAAAATTACTCAAGCACCCTGGATGACACAACTAATAGATTTTGCATGCCAACTTCATGATAACAAGGGATGGAAAAAAATGTAAGAATCAGTCAGAATACTTAGTTACTTATTGCCACATGTGCAGCCGGCTCACGGGGATAATTTTTTGACTCAGTGTATATACATCCAGTAGCAATGCTGCATCCAGAAATCAGTATGATTAAGAAAACAAGATACCGCTTTGAAGATGCCCAGGTGTGTAATATGTGATAAGTATTAACATGTGATCTAAATCCAAAACCTTTTAAGTCCATTGTCAATAAGAAGCTCCAGGCAAGATCGATAGCAATGGCTGAGAGCATTTTCTGCAGCAGTATGATACTTCACGGCATATTTTGGTCCAACTGTGTGAATAACCCTCCTAAACAATCATAAAGTGCAGATCAAATAGATAGTCAAGCAAAGCAATTTGCTTAAAGAAAGTACAAAAAATAAATTCAAGAGAACACAAGCATAACCAAGATCAAACTATTCCATCACAAAAATCAATATATCACTTCCTTACTTAAATTTTGCATTCTTATGTCCTTTCATCTTACTTTTTATGGAGTAATTTGTGATATCACATGCCACTCTCACAGATATCAGTGTGAGCTTACTAGAGAACCATGTGTAGATTAGATGTGAGGTGTGTGGAGGGGATTGCCACTATTTTTCTGTTATGCATTGACTAAGATTAAATGGTCAATTTACTGTTTCAGACCTTCTTGTGTGTGCCATTTTACTTTTCTGTACTTTATTTCAGATTAAATAATCAATATACAATCAGCAGGCATTGGAATATAGGCATCAAGAACTCCACAAATTTTGGAAAGAGAAAAGGGTAGAATACAAACTCCAAAGCCTCAACCTAACCAGAAAAACTCCTCTTCAATCACCATATGCACATTGAAAACATTTATTGCGTTAAAATGCTAAGATCTGTTACAAGTTTTTTTTATATATAAAAGATGTATTGTTTCTAGAAGTTAAATGTGTCCAAGTATTTAGATTTTAATATTAAGACGATATTGAATGTTTGTGATTCTTATTACTTAGTTAAAATTATATGAAATTTTATTGCCCCTTTAAAAATGATCTTAGATCCACGCCTGGTGATGCATGTCTAAAAAATTGCTTTCCAAGTGTGTTCATAGTAATACCTTGCCGGGAGATCATACGCATTAGTGACTTTTGCCATTCCAGTCCGACAACCACCCTACAAACATCAAAATTCATCAAAAACACCTCGTCAGCCGCAAACTAATACAGCAGAAATCATTTTAAAGCCAACAAATTGGCAGAGAAAATTCAGTCCTACCAATGACGCACATTCCTCAGCAAGACCAGGTCCGGTAGACGCATGCAAGCCGGAGCTGCTCTGCGCCTCATCCAAGCTCTGCCAACCATTCCACACAAACACCATGTCAACCTCATAATCTCAGATCCAAACAACAAAGAACACCACCCCAAAAAAAAAGAAAACAAGCAACCACCACACACCTCATTGGTGGAATTGACAACGGCATCGACCTCGAGACTCCACGGCTGCCCTCTCCATAGATAAACCTTCGAATTGACATCGTGATCAACGGGAAACCTCGACACACCCCCTCCATCTCCTCCGGAAGACGCCGTGAGCGGATCGGAGAAGTAGGAGAGCGGCAAGTTCAGGTCCTCCGATCCGTAGACGGCAAGAGGAGAGGGCTGCTCGACGTCGATCCACCTCGGCACCTGGTCGAGCGCCACCACTACGTCGCCACCGCTCTCCGTCGCCATGCCGCCCCTCGGCACTTCCGCCGTCGGCACTGGCCTGTACATGCTCCTCCACGATTTTCACATACAAACCCTAGGATCGAAGATGAAGAAGGTTGGGTGGGATTTGGGGGTTCGATTTCGGGGATTGGGAGCGGACCGGTGGTGGAGGGCGATGGAAATAAGCCCTAGATTTCGGATTCGGAAAAGTGATTAGAAGAGGAGCTGGAATTTGGAATATGCGGGTTTTTTTTTGTAAAAATTATTTAACGTTCTCTAAAGGTTTGTGCTAAATCCTAAATTCGTAAAATTTAAAGATTATTATTTTAATATCTCAAGATATATAATGTTAGATAAATACAGTCTTTCGATGACACACTAAGTAGAAATTTAAGACAATAATATCATTCCTTCTTCCAATGTTACGATGATACTTTTTATTTCCCGTTTTTCTTCCCTTTCTTTTATGTTGCATCCAACTTCTTTGGCTCTTCCTCTATCTCTCATGGACAATCTCTCTAGGTTGAACATCTTTGTTATTATAGCTTGAATGTTAGACTTAGGATTCTATATTTACAAAACCTTAATTTTTAATAAAATCTTAAATCTATAGAAACCTAAAACTACAAAATCTTAAATATAAGTAAAATCCTAAATTTAGAGTAAAAAGATTCACAAAATCAGACTCCATGAAAATTATAAGTGCAGACTCCATTAATTGCTCCTCCTTTCTCCGTTGGGTGCATGCTTCTCAGAGAGCTCCTTTAACTATTCCTCCTTTGATTACTTCTCCTTTGAAAGTTCCTTCTTTGACTACTTCTTTGGACACTTCTCCTCCAACATCACCATCTTCGAGCGTTCCTTCGACAACTACATTTTTGAACGATCCTCCTCCAACCACTTTGACATCAAATTAGGACTTAAGGTTTAGTTGAAAGAGAGAGAAAAATACATAAGTGAATTTTAGCTTTGGGGTCACTCAATTTTGTTTCGTCCAATCATTCTTAATTGTTTGTTTGTTTGTATTTGTTGCATCATTGAATAGAGATTGGTGACAGTGAGAGTTGTATGACAATGTTTTTAGCTTTGGAATGGTAATTGGATAATAATTAATTAATAATAATAGGCAAATTATTATTTGAGACATGGATTTAGTTACGTTAGGTTCATGTTATTTTTCACTAAATTGTGTATATTTTATTTAAAATTTATTGAAAAAATAATTTCAATATTTATGTTAATTAATTATTTCAATGGTACTAAAATTATTTTTTTTCAATGATACTTAGCTAAAGTAAGGCTAGATCTCATTTGATCACTATTTTAATACTAATAAAAGGAACTTTGATAATTGAAGAATGATATCGTGTATGCTCTCTTGTTTGTTTACATTTGAGAACGATTATAGATTCTTGTCTAGGCAGCAACATGTGAAGATATATGTTATAAGCACATGGAAACGATAGTACAATAGATAAGTCAAATTTATGTCAAATGATGGTACATTTAAATATGTAACGTGATATTATTATTATTATTATTTACATTCGTGGACAAGTAGGATTGATTGTGTCTATTTTATTTAGGGATGTATGATTCGTGGACAACATTTAGATGGAGTTTGATTAATTTATTAAAAAGATATTTTCATGACGATTTCATTAAAGCTTACCCTAAATAAGCTTGAGATTGAAGTTACCATTGAAGATTTGGAACACAAACATTAACATTGACGATCAATGTCATCTAAGAGCCTCTTGTGTACTCCCTCACTTGTTGCTTCCATTGGGTCATTTCTCTTTCTCTCTTTTATTCGAATGTTCTCCTCCATGAATAGAGCTTATGTTGCAAAAACAAAAGGAAACTTTGTTAAGAAAATATACACTTCTGTCCACTGTGCTACTTCCTCTCTTCTTCTTCTTTTTTATATACCACAGTTGATTCCTCAATCAGATCTCTGTGACTAGACTTTTGAGTGGTGGGATCATTGTCTGATCACTCGACTAATCCATGGATTCTACTACCATATTATGTATAAACAAATTTATGGATCAATTAACATAAGGTCCAAGAGAGTTGACAGTGACTTGCACATGATTGGTGAAGCCTACAAGAATAATATGTTCTAATAGTATTTTAGTTAGACTTAACAATTTCTGACATTGTATCTTTTCGCTAAACATAATTATTAAATTGATTGTTTTCGTACTTAAGGTAAAAAATCTAATAAATACATGATAAATGTACGTTACTTAATTGTGTGTATAGTACATAGTTATCTATTTAGTATATGTTAAATACTTGTTATTATATTAATAATTATTTAACATTATTTTAATAAATTTAACCTTATTATAGTAGTAATTATTTAACCTTACTATACTAATTGTAATTATTAACTTAGGATTATTTGACATTGTTATACTAAACTTGTAAGTATGTGCTAAACATGTACAAAATGTATAGACGTGTATAAAATATATAATCATGTGATAAATATGTACTTGAGTCATTATTATATCAAAATGATATGGTAAATCTAAATGTATACTTAGCAAGTCATGTCGTATATACACGACAACAAATATTTCTAATTTAGTTTTAATATTAGATACACTAAATAAATGAGTTAAGTTTAGATTTGACATATATATATATACTATATACATTTATGCATCACATGATAGATACACGGTATGATCTAATTGATAATTAAGTTTAATTTTAATGCGATGATATGTACTACCAATTGCCATAGATTCTTCAAACAGGGTCAGAAATCAAATAGAAAAATCATTGCGTATGTACAGTTGATGCTGCATGCCTTTTAATGCCAATCTGTTGGCATGTACATGTATGCATGTTCAGAAATTATAAATGTCGTCTTACATCTATCTATCTATCGTGCGTCCATTCATTCCATATATATATATATATCAGGAAGAAAAAAAAAAGAACTTCCATTCCAAGTACTTACCACCGAATTTGCTCGAGAGAGGCCATGCATGCATGCTGCTGCTGTTTCTGCAAGAGGAATGCTCAGATAAAGCCATGTGCAAATTGTGCAGGTGCATTGCCGGGCAAGTCTCCTTTGGCAGTGAGGGCTGCCTGGAGGCATGCAACGTTGGAGTATAAATTGCTAGCCAGACTAATCAACCAACTGCCAAGAGGAGAATTGCCCAGTAATGGAACTGCACTGCCCTCTCTCTCTCTCTCTCTCTCTCTCTCTCTCTCATTTATCTGTGTTTTGGGCATGGCGTTGTGTTTCACAGGGACATGGTATTTATGGACCATAACAAAGATGGATATGCCTATTTCCAATAGTATATCCCAAGCACAAATACTTCTTCCCATATATCCCTCATCTTCTCTCCCTTCACGTATCTATTCACTATAATACAAGAAAAAAAAGATGGATGGAACACGCGCGTTGCCTCCCAACGGATTCATGGCTTGAATGGTCGAGTAGACAAGCATGCATTCGAGAGCTAAAATTTCAGCACATATTTCTTTGCAGAGATGGAACAAAGTCTTGCAGGGTCAACGCGTTGATCCGGCAGAACACTAAGTGCTTGGGAGATTTCCTTTTTGATATTATCACTGGCCTTCCGTTGTCCATGGCTCTGAGAGGGTAGAAAAGGAGGATTCCTGGCTACTAGATGGGGATATATACCTCAGCATCTTCCTCTCTCTCTCTAAGTAACTTGATGTATGCATGTTATGGTGGGATAAATGGCTGAATTTTTGATACTTGTTTCCATTATCTTTTTTACAATGAAGCACATGATTTTTAACTAGTAATAAGAGAAGATAAAATACAACAACCCTAATTAAAATTTTAAGCTAAGGTAGTAGACTTTCAATTGATTTTAAGCACATGATCTTTTTTAATATTTTTACCGTAACACTCCAGCATTACTCAATAGTACAAATGTTTTCTAATAAATTAATTAAATCTAAATAAAGTAATTAAATAATTAAAATTAACTACCTAGACCTGTGTGTAGCTAAGTAACTACGAGAATCACACCAGACCAAGACTAGATTTCCAACTATGTATCTGAAAATAAAATACAGATAAAACACACATGAGTGATATCAATGTTACCTAATACATGTCTGTAATATCCGTAAAATTCATTTTGTAATTATTTACATCTTATGGATTTTATTCCTGGACGAGTGTTACTGTTTCGAGGCCCGTTGTGTGGTTTTGTGTTTTCGAGCTTGGGTCTCGTGGCCCAGGTGTGAGGTCCACGTGGAGCCCGCGTTCGTGGGCCAGTGGTTGAGGCTGGCAGTTGGACTCTTGGTTGTGGTGGGTTGTTGGTTCCGTGCGGTGGGTGGCAAGGCTGGCAACTGAGGGAAGTGTGGGTGTGCGTGTGGCTGACTGGTTGCACGCACGCGGCCACCTACTCTCTCTGCATGGCTTTTTAAGCCCAGACTCTCCGCCATGCACGACTCAAGCTTCTTCGTTCTTCTCCGCACACTTTTTTCCGTCCCGAGCGCACTTCCTTTCCCTCTCCCTCCATCTCACCCCACCTCCTTTCTCTCTCTCTCTCCCTCCTGTTTCTCTCCTCCCCGCAACCTCCTCATTGCTCGATGTTGTTAGAAATATATCTGGTTATTTTGATGATTATACAAAGATAATTAATTGTTGTAACCTAATACTTAGAAAAAGGATTAAAGATGTTAAGGACAAAAATCATATATTCTTTAAGATTCTCAGTTCATAACAAAAATAGCATACCGAAGATATTTCGGCGCACCGTTCAGACAAAAACGGCATACCGTAAGATAAACGGCATACCGAATCAGGGAAAAACGGAACATGAGTCAGAAGAAACGGTACACTCATCAACCTTCCGTTTCCATAAAGAAGAAAGGAAAATCGGCATACCGAATCAAAAGAAAACGGAAGATGTGTCGGAGTTCCGAAGAGCTGAGGAATCAAAGGAAAATGCAGAAACAGCATACCGATGGAAAACGGCATACCGTTTCAGGAGAAATCGGTATACTGAAATAAAAAC
>JAMKQA010051900.1:0-17544 GCA_024699735.1 Posidonia australis
TAAAACTCTTTGCAAATCACATGCATTATGCATCAAATCATTACCTGTGGTCTTTAAACCCACACATTCTTTCATGGTCTTTGTACCATGCAATCACCACTCACACGGGTCCATATTCATACACATAAACCATGTTTCAATATATCATGGAAAACATCATTAAAAACAACATATTTGCATGCATCATCTTACAAGTTATTTCCATGCATTTAATACATTTATCATGTATTTATCCATATTAATCATCATTTTTCCAAACATTATCCAAAATAGCACATGGTCCTGATTCGGCATACCAAATTCTGTTTCGGTATACCGAAGAATTTCCGTATTCCGAATCCCTGACAGGTTTATCAGTCCCTTGTCAGATCAGTCGACCGAACTTCTCCGATCGTCCGAACCCATAATACAGAGCACCACCTGGAAGTATTTCGGTATGCCGAATCCAATTCGGCATACCGTTTTCTGCAGTTGAAGAAAACTCCCCAAGTCACCGTCACCCCTTTCTCCCCAAGGTGGGAGTAAGGATCGGGCCTCTCAAACATGCCACAAAAATTACCAATAAAACATGGGGTGTAGACCTCCAAGTCTACCACAAAATCCCTCAATCTGATCATAAAACCACTAAGCATGTTGTTCTATCAAAAATCGCAAAGGCATCAAGCCCAAACACAAACACTGTAGCATGCATCAAGAATACCCATGAAAACCTTACAAAACACCCGCGAATCAACATGATATCAACATCACCACATTATTCTTCTCATTCCCAACATTTCCTCATTTTAGCATGATTTTTAACATCATTATCCATGATTTTTCCATTAACTCTAACATGCCTCAATCGAGGAAAGAAACAGAATGAGGAACGCGTACCTGGCACTGGTGAGCTCCACGCGTGCTCGACGTGCTCCGGCAAGGCTTGATGCAAGCTCTCCTCAGCTCACACAACCTCCTCTGGGCACGAAGTTCCTCTTGCACGCAACTCACCCGAGTCTCTTCTTCCCACGGCTTGCCGTTCCCCAACACAGCCACTGCGCCTCCTCTTAACACCCCCGGCGCGCCTGCCATCTCGGAATCCCGTCGGCATCCACCAGCTAGGCGTAGCCTTGGACGGAGGGGACGGAACGAGCAGCCTTCTTCCCCGCTAGGCTTCACGAGATCGGGAGAAGAAAATGCGGGTCACGGGGAAAAACGGGTGGCTCAAGTCACATGGGAGTTGGGCTCCTTTGACCAGGTCCAACCTTAAATGGGTCTCACCCCCAAACTTGGGTCCCAATAGCACAAACAGACCCATAAGCCAAGGAGCCACCCCGCAAAGGTGAACCAAGAGCACCAACATAGGAGGAAACCACAACCAAGGTTCTCCAACAATAAACCACATTCAATTAATACAAGAGAATTCCATGGTTTATATTAAATGGAAAAGCCAGGCACAGATGTTACACAAACCCTCAAGTTAAGCATTTCATTTCTGTATAATTGACTGTAATTACTCTAATTATAGCCTATGTAACTGTAGCAATCTTTCCTAAAAGACTTGTATGTCTCTATATATATATGTAATCGTGAAGTCTAAGTTGCATCCATTCGTAATGAGTTTGTGAGAGAATTATAGTTTTCTGGTGCTCGTAGCGTTCCTTTGGTTTCTTCTAAAGAATTGTTATATCCTTTACTGTAAGGTATTCCATCTTCAAGTGTTCATGAAGAAGGTGGTGTATGAAAATCATCGTCATAGCCTTCTCTTGGGAGAAGTATTCATTTTGTTCCACTATAGTCTCAGCAAATGCCTTTGCATTAAGATAAATTTCAGCATTTAATGCCCATGATAATTAATTATCTCTAGAAATGTCAAGGCAATGAATACAAGTTTTGCCAAGTTTGCCATGATCTATTAAGTGGCTGGAAAAATATGATTCAATAATCATAAAAGCTTAAACTATTGTGAAAATTCTAAAATTTAATCTCATATGGATGTAATATTGAAGAATTCATTATATATTATTTCATAATTCCCTAAAGAAATTGGACTAATTATATTTTAAAAAAAATTAATAATGTTGAATTAATTTTTTAACATGTTAAAAGCTTTAAAGCATGTTTTATAATAGCATGGACACCATAAAAGATAAAAATTGTTGCATGTAAGTCCAACTTATCCTTTAATGTAATTTTAATTCATTTCACAAAAAAATCCACAAAAATTATATGGATAAAGTAACAATCCAAAATATTTCATTCCAAAATTTTAGTCTTAATTTCCATAACACATGTGTTGTAAAAATGTACTAAGATCAAAGCATAAGATTTAGGATTGAAATGCAATTAAAATAAATACTAAAAGTTTATTCTAGTTTAAAACTACACTATATTCTAGAATATAGATGTATTGATATACAAAATTACATAATTACAGGGGTCTATAACAAAAATATGTAAACTCCATAAAGTTTTCATTAATTACAAAGGACTCGAAAACAACAAATAGAGAACTTCATGGTGTATTTTTTAATTCTGGAAATTGAAAGTATCTTTTTAAAAAAACCCAGAATTAATAACTAATATTACAATGACCAAAATGCAGTAACAATAATGGAAAAATCATAAGAGATTTCTCCCAAGAGGAGGGCTACCGTCATCATCACTTAGGTGTCCAACAACCACCAATAGAGGTCGGAATTGGCCTGCAAAAGCCAAAAGACAGCCGAAAATGGCTAGAAACTACCAGAACATGCCGAAAACAGTCGGCAATGGCTGGCAAACGATGAAAAATCATATAATCAAAATACAAAAGTCTGTTTTCTCCTGTTTTATGTACAAAAAAAAGAATAAAACCACAATTCTTATCCAATCAATATGTAAAAAAAGATTATCTTTATGGAGAAACGATTCTAAGACCTTAGAAAATGTAGGAGAATAATCACTCGTTGGTCTTCTCGTTACAAGCAAATGCTAATAATGTGTTATAATTAGGAAAAGTGCAAGCAAATATAGAGAAAAAGTAAACTCTAAAAGTATATGGAGACACAAGCCTCTCCTCTTTATTTACAGAGAAGCGTAAGAGTACAATGGATATTAATAAATACAAATAACAATTAGAAATATTCCATAACAATATGAAATTTTATATAGCATGTCCTTTCTCTAAAGGTTACATATAAAACTAATATGAACTTTTATATGTGTGACCATACCCGGCCCAGGGATCCGGCGTAGGGTCACACCAAGGGGAGGGGGCCACAGCCATGTCATGATGGCGAAGGCGCAAAATAAGATAAAAACGGAAAGAAAAGGAGTCACCACCTAGCCTTTTAAGGGAAAGACGAGGAAAACCACAAACAAACCACAAAAAGTGAATGTTTGGGATGCAAATGTGAAGGCCAAATGTCTACTAACCAGATGATGGGTAAGGATTCCTATTACGCACGGGGAAGGTGTTAGGCACCCCCGTATGCCTGAGAAACTCGGTCTTTCTAGTCTAATTCGCTTGTTAAGGACTGAATGAATATTTGCTATGCCTAGATTGTGCTCTAATCATGCTGATATAATTGTCAAGACAAGACTAGATGGATGTGCGAGATGGTAAGTGAAAACTACAAAGAAATCCACATGAAATGATGAAATCACAATGTATGACACAACAACAAAAAATCACATGAATTGACGATGTTTCTGACAAGAAATGCTTGAAAATTATACAGACCTCAAGAGAATCAAAATACAATTAACTCAAATCATCAGAATCACAGAAAACATCATGGAAATCAAGACAGAAAAACTGCAAAAAAGTCCACGCAAAATAGGTAAACTGTGACATGTAAAGAGATTCGCATAAAATGACGGTGTTTTTTGAAAGAAAGTTCGGGAAAATCATACTAATAGCAAAACGATCAAGAGTGGGGCCAACCCAAGTCACCAGAATCATAGAAGAAGCCATAAAAATCAAAAAAGAGAAATAATCTGCAAGTGGGCCAATGTGGGCCAATGTGGGCCAATGTGGGCCTTTCGGTTAGTTAATGTACGCCCTTGGGCGATGAAATCCAAATCAAATAGGAAAAATCCAAAAATATGGAATAAAGGTAGTCAAATAAAAAATCAAATGAAAGAATCCAAAGACAGGTAGGAGAAAAATTTGTGGAAAACACATGAGATGCAGACTTATTCAAAAAGGATGGACCAACGTGCAAATGCAGCAAAAATTATGTAGAATGCATGAAAATGTACCTAAATGCGTAAAAGATACTAAGGAATGACATAAACAGAAATTATGCATGACTTGGTGCAATAACTAACATGTATGTGCATGAATTGATGACATAGGGGCAATTTGGTCATTTCAGTGGTCAGATGTGATAAATACATGTATGGGGATAATGTATGGTCTAAGATATGCCACAATGTATGCAAAATGTCAGGAAAATGTTGTTTTCAGGAAAATGTTGTTTTCAACAAGGTCTTAAAAACAATAAAATAATGTAAGCACAATAAAGGGAAAGTACAAGAGCCAAAATGCAAAATTCATAGTGAAGAATGAAAATTTGGATTAAAATACATTCAAAGACCTCTATCCTAGTGTGCAGATGATGGATCAAGAGAAAATGTAGCATTGAGATGTGTGAGAATTGTACCTTGATAATTTCCTGAAAACTCAGGGTCTAATGTGCAAAATTCACAAAAAGAGGAAGATCATAGTTAAAATGTGCTCAAAAAGTCTCATCTTAATGCTAGGATGAATGATTTTAAAGGAAATGTAGCTGTGTGGTGTGACATGTGTGAAAATTGCACTTTTTGTAATTTCTGAAAGTTCAGGGTCTATTGTGCAAAATTCACACATAAAGTACAAATCTGACTAAAATGTGAAATCAAATATTCATTTATATTGCAAACATGGTTTTTTTTAATGAAAACTCTATTCAAGTGATGATTTACAAGCACATGTGATCAATAAATGGGAAACATACTAAAATGTGATTTAAAATACAATTAAAACCATCATTAATGATTTAAGAAAAAATTCAGGGGCTTAGCTATAAATATTTCTGTCTAGAAAACACAATGGATTGAGTTAAGGGGCTAACATACAAGATTTCAGGACCAAAATGTGATAAAAATTAAGTTTTTTACATGATCAGTGTAGATATGGATGACTTTAAGGTAATGAATGCAAATTGTACAAAGAAATTTCTTTTCAAAGAACTCTGGGGCAAAATGCAAAATTTCAGGACTTAATTATAAAAGAAACATGCTTTCAAGGACTTAACTGTAATAAAACAAATTCTTACATAATAGAAAATGAAAATAAAAAAGTTCAGGGAACATGATGCAATATTTATAGAAACAGAATAAAGAAACAAAAGTTATTTAAATTTATAAGGGCTTGAATACAAAAATGCTGGACCTAAATGAAATGAAGAAAAGGACCTAAAAGCAATAAAAAAGGACCTAGATGCAAGAAAGGACCTAGATGTAAGAAAAAAGGGACCTGGATGCAAGATCTGAGGACCTAAAAAGAAATTCCAGGGACCTAAATGTAATGGTAACCAGGATCTACATGTAATTAACGAAAACTACAAAAAATATCCTAAAATCCAGTTGTCTCAAAGATCACTGGCTGATCGTCAGTGCTCCCACTCTGGCGCGAGCTCTGGCAAGCCTCTGACGGCACTGTGGTGGCAGGATGGCGGTGGCGGTGGTTGGAGAAGCTGGAGAGAGGCACAGCAGGAGTCTCTGGGGCATCGGATGGGGCTGGAGTGGCCTGAGGTGCCTCCCCCAATTCTGACTCCGACGAGGGGCGGTCGACGCCAGAGAAGATGATGGCAGAGTGACTGGTTGTGACGTGGCGACTGAAGCGGCGTGATGAGGACCAGTGAAGCTTCAAGGGAGCACAAGGAGGCTCTTGGTGGGGTCGTCGAAGGCTGGGGTGGTCTGAAGTGCTCTCCCCGTCTCGGGCTCCGACGATGGGTGCATCGGCAACGGTGGCAGTTGTCTGGAGGCTAAAGCAGCGATGGGTCTGCGTGGGGGCGTTCGTGGCAAAGCGGCGGAGCTTCCTAGCGTGGTCACGAGCGGCAAGGGCATCCAGAGGCTTCTAGCGGCTTCGTGGCAGCGATCATCGGCGCAGAGCAACGGCGAGGTACCTCGGCCATTGAAGGGCAGCTGGACTCATCCTAAGCAACGAAAGCTCAGGGAGGAGGGCGAAGAAGGAGGAGGAGAGGCCCCAGGGGGCCTTTTCCAACAGAGGCGGAAACGACAGTGCACAATGCCTGTGAACCCTGCTGGAGCGTGATTAAGAGGGCGCGAAGGACTCTATGTGCCTAAAGGAGTACAATTGAAAATTAAAGGGACAGAAATTACCTGGGATTATGGCAGTTGTCTCTCCCGACGTGGTTGTAAGGCGGTGCTCCTCTGGTCTGGTGACTCTAGCGGCGGTGGTTTGGAGGCTCTCGTATGTTGCGAGAGGGTGGAATGAGGTGTCCTAAAGATAGTGGATTGTCTGGTTTTCTGGAGTTTAAAAAGGGATAGTCTCAGGCTCTCACTCTTCTTTTCTCTGACACTTCCTCCGTTCCTCCGATCCCTCTCCTCTAATCTCCTCACCCCGGTGGTTTTTCAAGCTCTATAAAGGGGTGAATGGGGCGGTTGGGATCGTGGATCGTGGCTGGTAGTTGGCCAGCTCGTGGGGAAGGAGGGAGTGGGTCAGTTGAAATCGCCAAAATAATTTTGTCCGCTTTAAGTTGTTGATTGAGAAAAATGCAATGGGTGTATTGGGCTTAATGGGCCTTGTTTTTTGGGCTTTTTTTTTTCGGTTTTTGTTGTTTTAGGTTTTAAGGTTTTGGTTTTGTTTTAGGTTTTGATTTTTGGTTTTTGGTTTTTAATTAGGTTTATGATTTTGATCTTGTGATTTTAATTTAGGTTTTATTTACTTGGTTGTAGATTAATTTTTTTTAGGATTATTGTTTTCCTTTTAGGGTTTTTGTGTTTTAGGGTTTAGGGATTTTAAAGTTTTATTTAACTTAGGTTTTTTTGTGGTTCTAATTAAATTCTTTTGATTTTGTGATTTAAGGTTTAATTAGTTGGCTTCGAATTTGGATTTTAATTATTTTAGGGGTTTTTTAGGGTTTTAGATTTTAATTAGAGTTTTTAGTTTAAATTAGGGGTTTTGGGTTTAATTAAGGGCTTTTTAGTTTAATTAGGGTTTTTGTGTTTTAATTAGAATTTTGAGTTTAATTTAGGGGTTTTAGATTTTTATCGGGTTTTTTTAGTTTAATTAGGTTTTTTTGGATTTTAATTAAAATTTTGAGTTTAAATTAGGGTTTTTAGCATAATTAAGTGACTTTAGGGTTTTGAGTATAATTTTGGTT
This sequence comes from Posidonia australis, assembly GCA_024699735.1. NCBI lineage: Eukaryota > Viridiplantae > Streptophyta > Magnoliopsida > Alismatales > Posidoniaceae > Posidonia > Posidonia australis. Next base: position 7,356 of record JAMKQA010051900.1, read on the forward strand.
TTTTCCCTTTATTTTAAATGGATTAAAGTGGTTTAAATGGAATTTACTTGATTTTGACTTTAATTAGGGTTTTCACTTGATTAACTTGGATTTTATGTGGATTTAAGTGGTTTTTGTTTAATTTTGACCTTAATTAGGGTTTCCACTTGATTAATTAGGATTTTAAGTGGATTTAGGTGGATTTTATTAGATTTTGACTTTAATTAGGGTTTTCACTTGATTAACCTGGATTTAAGTGGATTTTGTTTAATTTTTGTTTTAATTAGGGTTTTACTTAATTAATTAGGGTTTTAAATGAGTTTTATTTGGTTTTGATTCTTTAATTATTGGTTTTTGCCTTGATTAGGTTAGAGTGGGTTTATGTGGACTTAAGTGGGCTTGAGGGTTTAAAGTTTTGGTGGAGTTAGGGTTTAGTGGTGGTGGTTGCAACTAGAGCATCTTTCCAGAGGAACCTGCTACCAAGTGACTGCAAAATCAGGGTGTCTACAGATGCCCCTCCCTGAGTGAGGTCGAGGGACAGATGGAACCGAGACCGATGCTCAAGGTTGACAAGACACCTCGCCTGAGTCTACGGGAGAGTGGTATTTGTTGTAGGGCCATGAACCACTTATTCGGCGGATGCACCGAAAGTCCTGATTTGAGGTCATGCATGATACTGATACAAAGGCTTGACCCTGATGTCTTGTGATGCATGAGGGTGATGCTGATGCAAAGGATGATGCTGGTGACGAGCAGGTTGCCTGTCAGCTCACGAAAGGGAGCGCAAGGGATTTCCTGACTCCTATCAAGGGATGCCAAAACTTCTAGGCTCGTCGCACAATAGGGGGAACCTAGCGAATGACAAACCTTTCGGCCCAAAAGAATGCACGACAAGATATCAGACTTGTCGACTGAAGAAAGACTGATGACGGATGTCAACTGGATAGTTTGAGGGCATCAGCCCGCTCCTGACAATATGTCGGTTGTCAACCGGATAGTTTGGGGGTATCAGCCCCCTCTCGGTAATATGACGGTCGTCAAGCAGATAGTTTGGGGTATCAACCCACTCTTGACAATATGACGATTGTCAACCAGATAGTTTGGGGTATCAGCATGCTCTCGACAATATGACGGTCGTCAACCGGATAGTTTGGGGTATCAGCTCGCTCCTGACAATATGACGGTTGTCAACCAGATAGTTTGGGGTATCAGCCTACTCTTGAGAGGCGTGGCAAGGACTAACAAGCTTGTCGACCATAGAGTGACTGATGATGAAAGTCGTCTGGGTAGTTTGGGATACCAACCCAAGGAAAGGGGCACTAGGTAAGACTATCAAGCTTGCAAACTGAGGGACAAAGTATGATAAGTTGACAGACCTACCGATCGAATAGTTTGGGATACCAGCCCAAAGTGATGAGGAAATAGTTAGTTTGCTTTGATTCCGTCCTTTCGGAGTGGAATTCAAAAACAAAGGGATGGCACTGAGATTCGTCTGTCCGGATCGAACCTGGGATGGGACCATCTAGACTCCGTCTGGTAGTCTAGAAGAAGATGAAAAAGGTGTAGCCTTGAATCCGCCTATCAGGATCGGAAATTAACAGGCAAAAGGGTAGCATCGAGATTCGTCCGTCTGGATTGAATCTGGGATGGGACCATCTAGACTCTGTCCGATAGTCTATAAGAAGATGGAAAAGATAGCCTCGATTCCGCCTGTTAGGATCGGAATTCAAAGGCAAGAGGTGGCAACGAGATTCGTCCATCCAAATCAAACTTGGGATGGGACCATCTAGACTTCATCTGGTAGTCTTGAAGAAGATGGAAAATGGTGCCTTAAATCCACCTGTCAGGATCGGAATTCAAAGGCAAAAGGGTGGCACAGAGATTCGTTTGTCCGGATTGAACCTTGGATGGGACCATCTAGACTCCGTCTGATAGTCTACAAGAAGATGAAAAAGGGGTAGCCTCGATTCCCCTTTTCAAGGTCGGAATTCAAAGGCAAGAGGTGGCATCGAGATTCGTCTATCCGGATCGAATCTAGGATAGGACCATCTAGATTCTGTCTAGTAGTCAAGAAGAAGATGAAAAAGGGTAGCCTCAATTCTGCCTGTCAAGGTCGAAATTCACTGGCAAAAGGGTGGCACCAAGATTCGTCTGTCTGGATCGAACCTGGGATGGGACCATCTAGACTCCGTCTAGTAGCCTAGAAGAAAATGGAAAGGGCTGCCTTGAATCTGCTTATCAGGATCGGAATTCAAAGGCAAGAGGGTGGCACCAAGATTCATCCGTCCAGATCGAACCTGGGATGGGACCATCGAGACTCCGTCCAGTAGTCTAGAAGAAGATGAAAAAAAAGTAGCCTTGAACCCGTCTATCAAGATCAGAATTCATAGGCAAAAGATGGCACCGAGATTCGTCCGTCTGGATCGAACCTGGGATGGGACCATCTAGACTCCGTCCAGTAATCTAAAAGAAGATGGAAAAGGGGGAGCCTCGATTCTACCTATCAGGGTCGGAATTCAAAGGCAAGAGGTGGCACTGAGATTCGTCCGTCCAGTTCAAATCTAGGATGGGACCATCTAGACTCCGTCCGTTAGTCTAGAAGAAGATGAAAAAGGGTGCCTTGAATCCGCCTATTAGGATTGGAATTCAAAGGCAAAAGTGTGGCACTGAGATTCATCCATCCGGATCAAACCTGAGATGGGACCATCTAGACTCCGTCCAGTAGTCTAGAAGAAGATGGAAAAGGGGTAGCCTCGATTCCGCCTATCATGGTCAGAATTCAAAGGCAAGAGGTGGCACCGAGATTCATCTATCTGAATCGAATCTAGGATGGGACCATCTAGACTCCGTTCGGTGGCCTAGAAGAAGATAGAAAAGATAGCCTCGATTCCACCTGTTAGGATCAGAATTCAAAGGAAAGAAATGGCACAGAAATTCGTTCGTCTAGATCGAACCTGGGATGGGACCATCTAGACTCCGTCAGGTAGTCTAGAAGAAGATGGAAAAGGGTAGCTTTGATTCTGCCTGTCAAGGTCGGAATTCACCGGCAAAGGGGTGGCACCGAGATTCGTCCGTCCAGATCAAATCTGGGATGGGACCATTTAGACACCGTCGGGTAGTCTAGAAGAGGATGAAAAAGGTATAGCCTTGAATCCGTCTGTCAGGATCGGAATTCACAAGCAAAAGGGTGCCACCGAGATTCATCCTTCTAGATCGAAGCTGGGATGGGACCATATAGACTCTGTCTGGTAGTTTAGAAGAAGATGGAAAAGGGATAGCCTCGATTCCACCTGTCAGGTTCGGAATTCAAAGGCAAGAGGTGGCACCGAGATTCGTCCATCTAGATCGAATCTGAGATGGGACCATCTAGACTCCGTCCAGTAGTCTAGAAGAAGATGGAAAAGATAACCTCGATTCCACCTATTAAGATCGAAATTCAAAGGCAAGAGGTGGCACCGAGATTCGTCCATCCGGATCAAACCTGGGATGGGACCATCTAGACTCTGTCTGGTAGTCTAGAAGAAGATGGAAATGGGTAGCCTCGATTCCACCTGTCAAGGTCGGAATTCACCGGCAAAGGGGTGGCATCGAGATTCGTCCTTCCGGATCGAATCTAGGATGGGACCATCTAGACTCCGTCCGGTAGTCTAGAAGAAGATGGAAAAAAGTGTGGCCTTGAATTCGTCTGTCATGATCGGAATTCAAAGGCAAGGGGTGGCACCGAGATTCGTCCGTCCAGATCAAATCTAGGATGGGACCATCTAGACTCCGTCTGGTAGCCTAGAAGATGATGGAAAAGGATAGCCTTGAATCCGTCTGTCAGGATCGGAATTCAAAGGCAAGGGGTGGCATCCAGATTCGTCCATCTAGATCGAATCTGGGATGGGACCATCTAGACTCCAACCTGTAGCCTAGAAGACAATCGAAATGGGTGGCCTTGAATCCGCTTATCAGGATCAGAATTCAAAGGCAAAAGGTGACACCGAGATTCATCCATCCAGATTGAACCTGAGATGAGATACTGGGATCCCTCCTTCCTGGTACGGAAGTCTATGACGGCTTCGTTTGTCCAGGCTTAGGTGCCAAATCAAAACAACATTCTCGACTATTTGCTGGGCACACCCTAGCACCAAGTTGGCAGGCAGAAGAAGGGAAAAGTTTGAACCAGCCAAGTACATGTTACAGTAATGACAGTTCCAGCTTCAATTAACCATAAGCATCCAATCAAACTAATATAGGTGTTTCCATGAACCTACTATAGCAATCGAATACAATGCAGTGATTATACTATTTCAGCAAGTAGCACAACATGAATATCAAGAATCTGCATCATCCCTGGACCTCTTAGAGCCTCTAACTTTGGTAAACATTGCATGGCTTAGAGTTGCTCCGCAGATTGGTCAAGTTTCTTCAATTTCGACTTCATAATCAGCTGAACGACCCTTCCCTTTTATGACTGTGAGACTGTCCGATCGGATGGAGCCATTTAACAAGCGTGATAGCTCCTTAGTCGTGGCATAAGTGCTCAAAGGGTACTCCTGAAACCGAGCTGGCATTAACCCTTGAATGAAGGAATCCTATTGGTATCCGACTACCGCATCACCTGAATTGGATGATACTCACTCAACACCACCAGTCAGCCCCAGTAGGTTGATAAGCTGCATGTCGGTAGTATTGAAGAAAGTCTCGAAATTATGAGTTGCTGAAGGAATGATGTGCCAAGTCACCTTGTCTTCTGTCAAACTCTTCAACCGCTCATACTCCTTGTGAACTAATGTGAGGGTGTGAGCATGACCACTTTGGCGATAAGATTCGAAAGTTGACCATTGAGCGCGTAAGATCTCCACACCCAAATGAGCGGCCAACCACACCTGTACAAATGTTCCACAACCATAGAAATGTCGACAACGACGTATCGATCAGTCTAAGGCTTGGTAAATCTCTAGCAGGATAACTGGAGCCAAGTCCACTTGACGAGTTACCACTACCAAAGCAATCTCTACAACGTCGATATTCACAATGGTTCGACTATGGTTGAAAACTAGCTCGCCTAAGAAGCGGACCACAAAACTTCTCAGTCATAGCTCATCGCCTAAGGAGGTGCGCATCTCGATCACCTTGTCAAAATATGCCAATTGTAACATTAGAGTTGGCCCATCAGTATAGATGAGTTGATGACCACAATCGTCGATTGACAGGCCAGTCAGTTCACTTAATACTGAAGAGTATCCGTCTCAACGCATAAACACAGTAGGCCCCATAAGCATATGCAGATAGCACATCTGGCGGACCTCCTCCAAAGTGGGAGTCAATTCAATTCTTCCAAAGCGAAATACATAGGTAGTGGACACAAAAGATATCGGGAAAACTCCACATTCGCAATATCCAAGAACTTTGAGGGGATACCCCAAGTCCGTAGCTTGTCATGGTCATTGTCTGTTAATTTCCCAATCCACATTCGAGGAACATCTGAGCAATGTGCCGGTACAACCATCGTGGGGAAACCCATGATCGAATATGGAAGCTTCAACTTCTCTTGACTCAGGCCACTCTAGACTGGGAAGAAGAACTCCTGCGGAACATCATCAAAATATTTACTTTCGATTAGACAAAGGGCTTTGTTCCATAAAATCATATTTTAAGAAGTCCGATGCAGACAAAAAAGTGTCGCATAAATGCTTTTGAAAATAAGGAAGAGCAACCCAAGGTTGTGGAAACCATTCAACGACTATCGGGACATAGCAAACCAAACTACATGCTATTGAGTGGTTTAACTCGAGCACCAAGCCTTGAGAAAAGATCCATGCCACCATCAATACCAGATCAAGTATCAAATCAGTGAGAAATGGCCATCAAACACTGATGGCCGAGGTTGTTTGGTGATAGAGCCGACATTGAGTATTCAAGGAATCAACCGTTCCACTTAACCCCAAGAGGAATACAGTACAGTTCGATGATAATGTTGACACCGCTAGAATGATTACTCTGAAGTTATATACAAGACATAGAAAGGATCTTGCTCAGTCTACAGAAACATGACAAAGGTCGGAAGTTGTGATTATAACCCCCCAATACGCCGCCATGAATCGTCGTGTTTTGCGATTCATTTCTCTAGGATTTATCAGAGATCCTATTCTGATCTCGAAGGGATAAGGTTGCCGGTGTCCTCGTTCTTAGGCTCAAGCAACAGAGCGGTCAGCGTGTCTTAAATGAAGATACTGTCCTAAAGAGGGTCAAACAATAGGCAGCTGACATGCCCCTGATTGACAAGGGAGGTTGTCACTATAAAGGCAGCTAACATGCCCCTGATGTACGGTATCCCTTGCTAGATCTTTAGCCAAAGAGCAACTGATATGCCCTTGATTGACGAAGGAGGTTGTCACCATAAAGGCAGCTGGCATGCCCCTGGTGTACAGTATCCTCTTCTTGATCTTTAGCCAAAGAGCAGCTGACGGATGAGGTTAACATAAAGGCAGCTGGCATGCCCCTGGTTTACAGTATCCTCTGCTGGATCTTTAGCCAAAGAGCAATTGACATGCCCTTGGCTTAATACCTAGCATGACCTTGTAAAGTGAATGAATGATAATGAATGTAGGAATTGTAGTGTCATGTTATATCACCCACAGGATTTGGAATGCTAATGACGCCTGTTATAAGAAGAGGAGAAGACCTTGATACACAAGACACTACCCAGATGTCTAGGTTGTTGGTGGCTGTCCAGGATGGATGATTTAGTAGGTAAGGCTTCATGTCAAACTCTTGGAGACTTAACCTACTTTTTTGACTTTTGACTCATTTCTTTTCTCCCTCTTAGGCTTGTAAACTCGCCCTAACCGTTGTTTGGGGATAATGGGCATCCAGATTTGGAGGGAACTGGTGGAATTGCATGCGAGGGGTGGCTAGTCCCTTTGGTCATTTGAATTCTTTAGATGCTTGCTTCAACTCCTCCCCAAGGTAAGTGATAGGGATAGAGTTGGCCTACTTGCCTCTCTCTCTTAGGGCTAGCTTCTGTCTTCGACTTTTGTCTCCTTATTTCTTTTGTGCCCTCGTGGATATGTTTATTTTTCTTTTGACTCACACTCACGCTTGTTCCGAACATTTTATCTCCCTTTGGAGGTATAAGTCCTTAGGAAGTTTGGACATTTCGCCTAACCATGGTAGGGTGGTCGCTCCCTCGCTCGCTAGAAGGTCTAGGTGGTATCAACTGAAGAGGTGTAGCCCCTTTCTCAAACAGGCTAGCTATTCCTATTTTCATCATCGAGCTGTAATGCTAATGCACTTATGCATGGATGCATGTTTTTCTTTTTCATGCCTTTTTGATGCAATGCATGCGTAACGAGTGCAAAAAGGGAAAAAACATGAGTACAAGATGAAGCAAAATGTGTGAATAGAAAGAATAACGCATGTGCAAATGCAACTAGAAAGCTTTGCAAGGCAAGGATGCAGCTCTCCATCATTGGTAGTATTTCTTTAGGTAACACGAATTGACCGACTCTGACTGCTCAATGTGGTCCATGTCTTCAAAGATTACCACTCCCCTAGAGAATACTTGTTTGATGATATAAGAGTCGTGCCAATTGGGTCTAAATTTGCTGTGAGTGTCAAGGAGATGGATGGCCCGTAAGACCAAGTCTCCGGATGCAAAGCTCCTAGGACGGACCTTTTTCTAGTAAGATCTTGCCATCCTCCTTTGATAACACTGGGCATGGTGCAAGGCCTGCAGTCGATGTTCATCGATCAAATTCAACTGCGCGAAGCGATCGCCCAACCACTCGACCTCTTCTAGTTCTACTTCTTTCAAGATCCTCAAAGAAGGGATTTCCACCTCGACCGGTAGCATGGCCTCCATGCCATAGACTAAAGAGAAAGGAATGGCGTCAGTGGATGTCTGGATAGAAGTTTGATATGCCCACAATGCATAGGGAAGCTTCTCATGCCAATCCTTGTGAGTCTCTGTCATCTTATTTAGTATCCTGGTAACATTCTTGTTGGCTAACTCAACCACTCCATTCATCTGGGGGCGGTAGGTGAAGAACGGTGATGCTTAATGTGGAAATTACGTAAATAATCTTCGACCCTCTTGGCTATAAAGTTCTTCCCATTATCTGATATTATTACGTGTGGGACCACATATCAAGATATGATGTTATTCTTCAAGAACTTCTCTATTACTGTAGCAGTGACAGTCTTGTATGACACCGCTTCGACCCACTTTGTGAAGTAATCGATGGCCACAGCATGAAACGATGCCCATTAGATGCTGCCGGATGAATGGCACCGACAACGTCAATTTCCTAAGTAGAGAAAGGCCATGGTGACGACATACTGTGAAGTTGTTGCGGGGGAGCGTGGATTAGATTCCCATGGATCTGGCAGGCGTGACACCTTCGCACAAACTGATAGCAATCGACCTCCATGGTCGACTGATAACAGCCTTGAAACATAATCTTCTTGGCTAACAGAACTCCATTCATGTGCGGCCCGCATTTCCCAGCATGGACTTGTAACATGACGACATCGGCCTCCTTCTTGTCCAAGCATCTCAAGAGCATGTGGTTATAGGATCACCTGTACAAATAGTCGGCCCCTAGTATATAGTTGGATGACAAGAGCTTCAATGTCCTTGATTCTATTGCTGACACCTGAGGAGGGAGGTTCCTGGTTTCCATAAGAACCTTAATGTCATGGTACCACAGGAGCTCTTCCTGTGGGTCTGCTTCCTTTATGCTCATACAGTGTGTTGGTTGATCCATGCATGTAACTGACACATCCACTGCATAGTCTTATGGTATCGAGAGCCAAGACGCTAAGGTTGCCAAGGCATCTGCGTAGGCATTCTTGGCCCTATTCATAAAGGAAAAATGAACCTCCTGAAATTCTACCACGAGCTTCATAAGATGGGCATAGTATTGGATGAGCTTTTGATCCTTGGTATTCTAGTCACCGTTGAACTATGCGATAACCAGCATGGCATCGCCACGCATAAGTAATTTGCGAACACCATGCTCCAAGGCCATCTGAAGTCCTAATTGCACACCTCATATTCAACTTCGTTATTTGTACATTTGAAATTTAATTTCCTCGTGTAGGGAGTCATCTGGCCTTGGGGGGCTACCAGTACAGCGCCAATGCCCATTCCTCTTTTGTTCACTGCACCATCGAAGTATAAGTGCCATTGATCCTTCTCCTCAGCCATCTCTGATTCATCATCATTATCCTCAGCGAATAGCACATCCTCGTCTGGAAATTGAGTCCACAAGGGTTGATACTCTGGTATAGGTAGCTCGGCCAGATGGTCTACCATTACTTGTCCCTTAATGAATTTTTGTGTGACGAATGTGATGTCATATTGGGACAACACCTACCACTTGACACATCGTCCTATGAGCACCGACTTCTGGAGCAAATACTTCATAGGGTCATGGCGACAAAGGAGGAGGACTAGGTATGCCATCATATAATGCCTTAGGCGTTGAGCTGCCTAGACGAGAGACAAGCAAACCTTCTCTATGGTAGTGTACCTGGTCTCGCAATCATTAAACTTCTTATTCAGATAATATATCGTCCTCTCCTTGCTACCAGATTCATCATGCTGGTCCAATACTGCCCCCATGGAATGTTGGGTTATGGATAGATAAAGGAGTAGGGGCCGCCTTGGCTCTGGTAGGACCAAAACTAGAGGTCTGGCTAACAACCGCTTGATCTTGTCAAAGGCTGCCTGACATTCCTCGTTCCAACTGATCTGTGCATTCTTCCTCAGGAGCTTGAAGATCGGTTGGCAGATTGGTGTGAGTTGTGCTATGAACCAACTGATATATTACAGATGACCCAGCAGTCCTTTGACTTCCTTCGTCGTAGCAAGGGGAGGCATGTCAATTATGGCCTGGAACTTAGCTGGATTGACCTCAATTCCCCTCTGGCTAATGATGTAGCCAAGAAGCTTGCTAAATGAAACCCCAAAGGCACATTTACTAGGGTTAAGGTAGAGCTTGTACTTGCAAAGACGATCGAACAGCTTCCTCAGGCAGGCTAGATGATCCTCGGCCTTTTTGGACTTAGCTATCATATCATCAACATAAACTTCAACCTTTTGGTGCATAAGGTCGTGGAATAGCACTGTCATAGCTCTCTGATATGTCGACATGGAAAACATGCCGGGCCGGCCCAGCCCGGGCCCGGCAAAAACACCCGCGGGCTGGGCCGGGCCCGC
>JAMKQA010051901.1:0-12524 GCA_024699735.1 Posidonia australis
CTTCTAACTACTCCAGTTATATATGGATCAAGAGAAAATTACCGACCGATCGTTAGGAGAATCTGGATTAAATTTTAGTGTAAACTAAATTTGATATTTTGCGTGAACATTTTCTATATATATATATGTACTGTGCTCTTCATCTAATTAAATGCACAATAGACAATCTTTTTTGATGATTAAATGGTAGTACTAGTCTTCATTCTTATTTATCAAGAAATGGTCCACATTCCAGTCTCAGCACATGACAAATCAGCACCATCTTATCTGGCTACTCCAGAAAAGAAGAAAAAAAAAGATCAAAAAAAAAAAAAAAAAAAACTCATATCCTCAAGACTCTGTTAGAACAAATGTTGGAAAATAGAGAACCCAACAAAGTCCGTCGACCATACCAATTGTTATAAACTCTATATCTATCACAACCTAAAATCCGACAGTAGACTCCCCACGAATTGAATCAGCTTACACTTCTTAATTTGCTTGTGGTCAACCAGTGATCAGTCCTGGAAACCAGTCTTCTCCCAGACGGCATTCCTAACACGGCTCAGGTCCCGGCCTTTGAGCGTCCTCCCAATCCCCTCGTGCACCGACAGCGACGCCACCCCGCTCCGCCTCCGCTGGCGCCACAGGTACTCGTGAGGCGGGATCAACCCTCCACCTGCGGCCATCTCCGCCTCCTCTCCCTCCTCCTCATCGAAACCTTCCAGGTCAACGGTGTTGGTGCGTCCATATTGGTGACCGAGTATCTTAGACCAGTCCGGCACGCTCACCGGCAACGACCCCGCACCCATCACCTTGCTCCCACCTTTCCTGGAGATGATCTTCTTTGGCTTCGACGAGTGTCGGATTGAGCTAGTAGTGTTCCTCCCGTATTCCACCCCGTCGACTTCCTTCTTGGTGTCGTGCAATCCCCAGATGTCGGATTCTTCGAACTCGTCGATTGCACCGGCGACGGAGCCGATGGTGTTCTCGGCCACCATGGGTAGAAACCGGCATTTCTGCGTCCTTCCTGCCATGATCGCGAAATTCCGCGGCGCTAGACTGCTGCTGCTGGTGGTGGTGGCGGTGGATGTGGTGGAGGAGTGAAGGAATGTTGGATGTCGTATGCTTGCTTTTGTAGTTGGGAGTGGGTCCCGGCCAGTGAGAGATATTGGATAACGATGAGGTTAGAGTAATTTCGTATTGGGATGAGGAGAAACTTGGCCGGGCATGGGTTTTGTCGCGACGTGAGGTGGTCCAGTGACATGGCGCCACGAGATAATGCCACGTAACGTCCCTAGGTGGAGTTTCGACACGTGTCGACTGCACACTGTGGGATCGTCCTCCCATGCACGTGAAGCGGGGCCAATTGTACGTGCTCTCCCGGAAGACATGATAATGCGACGTTAATGACGAACGCATGCCTCTGATGACATGCATATTTTACTTGTGACATCAAGCCTTACGATAAACTAATGGACTTGTTCTTGATTCATACTTAATCACGCATTTGTCGTCCTCGATCCATGTGAGGTTGATTTGTGGGTTAGGCTGCCATTATTGGTCACTGCAGCGAACAACGACGTTGTCGTCCTCGCCCTGCTTGCGCGCTTGCTAGTTGGCGTCGAAGAAAGCGATGGGTAGTTGATGTAGGGATCGATCTATACCCGCCGGTGTGGCCAGATCAAATAAATATAAATCAATTGTAGATCTAATACAGTAAAAACAAAGAAAATCAAGCGATCGAACAGCGTTCGTCGAATCCCTAAGTATTCACATAATACGTGGTGGAGTCTCGTTAATCAAGACAAACAATACTTTACCTGATTATAAATATTACATTCATTTCCATGCAAATGTATACCTATTTCCACACCCTTTCAACCAGATCTTTCTTTTTAGTCTGTTCAAATGTATCGAAATACTTTCAGTCACTTAATTCGTACTGTAGTTATCAAGACCGAGTAAAGGTGACTTGTCTGACCGATTCAGGTCAATCAACTCGGCCACAGCCTACGTTACCGGACCAGTCCAAAGTTACAGTGCCTTGTTGATCGACAGTACAATGCACTTCTATATTTTCGACCGCTTCCATTACGTCTCGCAGAGAAATTACTTATGAAGGTGTCTGCAAGACTAGAGCCATATATATATATACATACCTTCAAAGTCAAATTTGTTCGTTTCTTTCCTGCTTTCATCTTGCCACGTACAACAGTGTGACGTTGTAATATTCTTCTCCCGTGAGTGGTACGCTGAGATTAAAATTGGTAATGGCTTGATTCAGCATGGTCCAAACCGGGTAGGCTTGCTGTTTCTTTTGCAAACCATCCTTGATAACCGGTAGGCTTGCTGCTGGTTCGTCAATTTTAAGAAAGATGGATATATAGGTTTTTAGTTTCACACGCTACAGCATAGAAAAGTGTGTGGGTCTCTCTTTCATCCTCTGTCATTATTCAACCCTGCATGCCGACGCCTGACATGTACATGGAGTCATGTGTCGCATGTTTATCGGAAGATCTCTTGTCGTCAAGAAAGCCAGGATTTAGAAGTGATCATACGTAAAGGAGAGATGGTAATAATATTTATCGGTTCTGGTCATGTCATGCATGTTTATCGGTTTTGGTCGATGCTCAAGAATCAAGATAGTCAAGATGGTAATAATATTTTGTTTTTTTATTGTTGAGTATTATTTTTTTTAAACGGTAATACTGTTGAGTATTGCTGTGATCAACGATTGAAATATTAGACTTTTTGCTATTGTAGAGGTAAATGCTTTGGAATAAAATTAAGGGGAGAGGAGAGGTGCTTCTAGATCCTCGTAGAGTGAGTCCATGTCATCCACTACTAGGAAAGCAAGGAGACGAGCTTATCCACATCCAATACTATTAATTATCTTATCCATCACCAGCTGGATGGCTAATTTATAGCTGTCGCTGTACTGGGCTTTGTAAGAGTTTGGTGTGTGGTTATTAATGGCTTTCCATCGATCAAACTTTCACAGATCACGTCTTTGGTGTATTTAAATTCTTAGAATAAGAAAAATAAAAATAAATAAAAAATAATAATAATATTTTGATAATATTATTATTTAATTTAAAAGTGATTTTTTTTAAAGATTAATAAGTATGTACAGGAAGATATTTTATTTTAGATGAAAAGTGGAATAAATATTAGAATAAGTAGAAAACATGTAGATTAATAAAAATCAACTTGATTATCAAGATATATATCTAATTTAAAATATGTATCTATCATATTATATATGTATTGATTTTTAAACAAAAAATAACACACCGTATACATACATGTATCGGAATAATTTAGCGGAATAATTTTATTCTACATTTTCTACAGAATAATTATTTTGAAATAAGTAAATCAGAATAAGAATTACTATTTTGCTTTTATTTCACTTTTTGATTTATCAAATGGAAGTGTAGTTCCAATTCTACCTTTATTCTTGGCTTTATCTAGGTTCCAAATAAGGACTAAGTAACTTGTAAAATCTTATTTGACAAACAAAGATTCCATTAATAAAAGTTAAATTCTACTAATAATTAAATTATATATATACCTCTTTCCAAATCCTCTAATATATGATTCTAATAACAAAATGAAAAGAGAGGAAAACAACTATTAGAAATTTTTAGAAGATCGTCTAAACAAACACACTCCAGTCATTAGCTTTAGATTCATTAAAGGTATCTCACAAACAAACTCTTAAACTCTCCTCTACTGTTCAATACGTGCGACAAGAAAGATTGAAGAAGAATAAAAAGAGAGAGAGAGAAAAAACCCTAGAGTTGTTTTCTTTCTTTATCATTTTCATTTGCATCCCACCTTTGTATACCAAGAAGGAGAAGAAGAAGAGATCCATGGAAGCAGATGCCACCCAGTCATTGTCGAAGCGACGAGCTTCCTATCAAATGGCGTGAGCCACAAGCACAATTGGACGAGCTGATCTATGACTAGATCGAGTTAGAGTCGCTGAGGAAGTGCAAGAACAAGACATTGAGGGAGCCAGAGAGGGAGATAGAGGCGATGCTTGACCTCTCAATGGGTTCCCCATTGATGCCCTGCTAGAGGAAGAGATTTGATAGGAGGTGATCTCCAAGGCACGTGGAGTGGAGGAGCAGAACGACTACACCGTGGTAAGGAACCACACCCTGTTTTGGTGGAGTTACCCTTACAGTAGTCGTGTCCTTTTGCAACTGTCGCCACTACAGGCTATGGTTGAGAGAGACGTGAGATGAGAGAACATGGGTTAATTTGGGTTGAAGAAAATGGATTGATGTATATTACCTCTTACAAAAAATGAGATTGATGGCAAATTTAGTAATGATATCATTGTAATTGCATACCTTATTTTTTCAATTTCTATCAGAAGCTCCCATCAACTAGCTTCTACAAAAGCATAGATTTACACATAGTTTCTCTCATCTGTTGTGGTTTCTATGAGATGTGGGATGTAAAGACCCTATTTGGAATTGCTTCTTTGGTTTTCCATAGTTCGCAAGAAGCTAACCACTCAGAAACCATCTAGAAGTAGTTCCAAATAGGGCCTATGGTGTGAAGAGATTCGGGAACTCAATTCTTTATTTCCATATCCTTAAGTTAGCATTTGATTGATATCATGTGTAACGACCCGTCTCAAGTCGTTACCACTCAACCTAGTTACAATTTTTTTTAACTAGCTATTAACTAAATCCAATTAAGAGCAACATAAATAAAAATGCTATTGACTGAAATAAAATTAAACTACTAAACACTCACTAAGATCCTTGATGTGTGGTAGAGTGACTCCAACTCTTCATGCACTAGCAAGCTCTTATCTCTATCTTGCACTTGCGGAAAAGCATAAAAAATAAACACATGTGAGTGACCACTGAAAGATCACCTAACACACACCTCACCTAAACACCCACACAGCTCTGGCATCTCTTCTAGATGTCACAGCACTACAATTGGTGATTTACCATTGTCCAGCAAGCAACAAACTCTTTAAAAATATGTCTTTTAAAAGCCATTTTATTATCTTATCTTTTTCAAAACCATATGTATGCTTTTCAAAACCTTTATGTGCATAGCCTGATCCCACACACTCTCTGTGCATATCAGAAAACCAACGGTGTCTGAACACTTTTACTAGTATCCAGAATGCCCACCACAACAACACACAAAAACTAGCATGGAGCTTCAACTCCAAAACTACAGAAAACCATATCAAACATGAAGCCTCTGCTCCAAAATTTTATATAATTCATATCTCAGAAAACAACACAAATCTGTATCTCCAGTAAATCACAATGCTACTCACGGTGCAACAAAACAACAAGCATTGGCCACAAGCAGTCATAGGAGACAAGAACCTCGAAACTCACTGCATTGCCACAGACAGTCGTAGCCTGCTCGTCGTTGTGTCCTTACTTCCTCGACAATACCCTCAACACTGTGTCGTGTTGTCCGGTGCTAAGCAACTGATATTGGCCACAAGCAACTACTAGAGGCTTTAGTTCCTTTCAACTGCACTATTGCAGTGAACCACCAAATGTAGGAATCCAACCGTCTTGGCTCACAAGTCTCGCTATATCACATATAGCACACACACACGGGGTGGGTCCTCACGATGCTCCTTGGTGCCCAAGAACCTGAGGCCTTCTATCCCAGACATAGCCAACATCGATACTAAGGGAAAACCTAGGTGTCTTTCACTCTGGGGCCTTGTCGTACTATTGTCACAGTAACTCAGCAACCACGACTTTGGACGCATCCCCGACCACTCAGAGGTTTCACTATTCTTTGTCGGTACGACCTGTCGGCTAAGTGATCCCTACCAGTCTCGGTACTCGTACTGGTTAGGATATCACATTCAACTACACAAAGGTCTCATATCTCCTAGGTCCACTGCCATAATACCACTACGTATAGTCAGTACCCTAGGTCTTTGGTACATGGAATAAGCGAAGCGTTATACCTCCAAGTCTAGTTAGCAACTTGACCTGTGGACTTCAGTTTCGGCTTCATGAACGATAATTAAGGAGTATCATATCTCCAAGATTCGACGAACACTTGCCTCAGCCTCTTGGTCTCACCACAATCAACAAACATTGGAAAACCTTTTCCAAAACCTTTGTAAACAATGCATTTCGTTTGGAAATCCTTTTCATTGGAAAACTATTTTGAGAATACTTTGGAAGCATTACCGAATGTCTTGCAAACATTGCACTGAGAAAACCACGCTAACAGTCATAAACTGTGAACCATCTTTTCCAAGTCCTTTGAAAATCACTTTCCAAGATTAGTTCGAAAACCACTAAAACAATACCACACAACACCACAAAAACATAGCATTGAAGTCTCACTTGACTTACAAGATTAGACACCACGATTGAACTCACCCAGAACTCCAAGTTTCGGTATCCAAGGGTAACTCGCCTATTGGTCCGTGCATTTATAATACATAGCCAACTTGGTGCCAGACACCCCAAACCATGCCACTAAATACCCAATTCAGTGTACCACACTAAACCAAATTCAAATCCCCAGTCCTAGGATTGTTCATGAATCCTAATGTCCAATTTGTACCATTAAAAAGGAGAACTTAGCATTTCTAAGTTCTATAGTTTATTATTCTATCCATAGCTTAAGGGGATCTTGCTGGCTTGTTTTTAAGCAATTCTAACCATGTGTAATGATTATTCTACTCATTTACATTCTAAGATCACCTACAAGGTACAAGTACTAGCTAACCACACCCAAATCACCAAAATCTAGGCCCAAATCCTACTAAAAGTGGGCCTGATTGGGTCCACAACCCAACCCAACTTGTGGTATTGGCACATGGGACCTACCTGTGTGTCCTACTCCTGGCTCAACTCAAACAGATGGCCTGCAGGCACAAGCCAAATCAACCATTGAATGTCGGTCAACACTTGCATAGGGTACCAAAAATCACAAACTAATACACTAGATTGAAGGTTTCAACGAGTCTTATAATATGGTACAAGAATCACAAAGATCCGATGGTTGGATCTCAGGAAATTACCAAGGAACCAATTAATTGAATAGTATAAACTAAGATTAAAATTTTGAAACTAAAAATTATATAAACAACCAAAAATCACAAAACTCACACCAACTGAAGAACTCCTCAATTCCTACAGCCAGGAACAAAAATCAATGAAAGTCATCACTTGTGGTTTGAGTAATCATCAAGAAAAGCTCATAGGCACTATTCACTCAAAAACACAAGTGTAGCTACCCAACACCATAAATTCTGTTAAAATGCATCATAAATGTTCTAAAAACATTCCCAACATCCACACATCATTAATTCACACTAACATGCTCTTAGGAATCAAATTACTCTGGATCACCTTGATCGCACCTTACCACCGAGATTCAGACCAGAGCTTGCTCCTTCCAGCCACAGGCATGACCAACAACCACCTCCACCTTCGATCCTCACACACACCCTCTCTGTCTCCCTCTCTTAGCTCCCTTTCTCTCTCTCTCTATCTCTTTCTCTTAGGAAGAAGAAGAAGGAGATGGGGAAGAAGGAGAAGAAGAGGAAGGAGGAGAAGAAGAGGAAGAAGAACGCAAAGGAGAGTCAAGAGTCTTCTCTCTCTCTCCCTCCAAAATCAATTCTCATGCATGCATGCCATACCTCTCTCCTACTGATAGGGTAGCTCGTCAAATGAATTTTTCATGCAAATTTTGCGTAAAAGTTCTCGTAGAAGAGGGAAATGCCATAGACACCCACAAACCAACTTCCACAGCTCTAGAGAAATCTTCGAGGCTTCCATAAGGGCCCATAAAGTATCTCAAACTCAGGGCATTAGAATACGACGTCTGAAGTTCGATCGAAACGTCAGATCCACAGAATGCGACTTAAGTTATGAGTTCAAAAATCCCAAAAATTCCCATGCACCCAACCCATGGCACCAACCCGTAATACTAGGATGCGAGCGACCCTGAAATCTAGATTAATTTGTTGGTTAAATTGCCATCTTGGGTTTGGGTCTTTACATCATGCTAGGCAGATGTAATGTAACATGAAATTTACCTAAATACTTGTCCACATTTTGCTTGAGTACTTTCAATAACTATTACCTTTTTTTCTCCTTCCAAATTACATCACATATTAACTATATCTAAAGAATACACCAAATTAATATTAAAACATATGAAATTAGAATAACAACATGATTGCTACTAATAATATATTGAACTATAATTATACAACTGTAATTAACATAATAATACCAAAAATTTCAATTTTTATATTAATGTATTAAAACTAGCACACTAGCATGGATAAAATTAGTTGGTAAGTGACTAAAGACTAAAGTTGAATAGATGAGATTAAAAACCTTAATCTGCCATACTTAAGACAAATTGCACAAAAAAAACATACTTATCGAAATTTTCAATTAAAGTCAACTAAATTAAGAAAGTAAATATACTATATAAAATAAACTAACAAAAAGGAATTGTTTGGCTTAATATAAATCCTTAAATTAAGTATGATGATAATAATAATAATAATAACAACTAGTTTTACATAAAATACTCAGTTAGACTTAAATTAATGCAGTTCTATTTTTAGTGTTTTAACAATATATATATATATCTTAAAATCCTAGTTGCTTAGCATGATAATAATAATAATAGGCATAATTCCTACCAAATAGCATGACATAAATATTAAAATATCAAAAATTCTAATTTAATGTCTTAGAAAAACACTAAAATCTTAGTAGGGATTACATTTAGATTAAGAGGTAAGGATTGTTTGGGAGTAAATTAGTAAATTTAGAGCTTGAGGTTGAGCATGATTAAGTTTTTGTTAGTCGTTGGTAATAGAATTGGACAAAAGGTCAACATAAGGATACGAGGGTAAGAAATTTAGATTCATTGAAGGTATTAAGAGAAATATTAGAAGTAGAAGAGTATTAAGTGCATTATCAGGATTATTAGGTGTATACTAACCAGAAACCCAATTCTTGTTTCTAGTAGAAGATTGTGTTGGTTTAATTAATGTTCTACTGATTGTACGCTTATGCGCCAGTTTCACTTGATTAATTAGTTTATTTTGTTGTAAATCATAAATGTGATAAATAGAGCATAAAATTTAATAAATATTTTGTCATGCTCTTCTTGTATTTGAAGATATTGAAGTTTGGGGAGGTTGCCTGCACGGTTTTTATCCAAGGATCAGTCAGGATTTTGCAATAATGGCGGCTAAAAAGATATCACATGAATCTCAAACATACATGTTTTGACATGTGTTTTTGGATAATACATAATTATTAATTAAGATCATGTAATTTACTTCATCAACTTATGTCATTGTTAAATTTGTCAAAAACTCAAGAAAAAACATGTATGCAGAAGTCTTTTAAGCTTTCGTTATTCTAGGTTCCTTTGATTATTTAAATTTTTTTGTCACGACTTGATGGCAAGAGTATTAAATGCTATATTGTTTGTTTACCAAAATCACTAAGTTTACGGTAGAACGGTTAGTTTTAGAATTAAGATTTTTTTTTTCTTGAGGAAAGAAAAACAACGAGATAGAAATGAGATTGTCATCCTTTAAAGAAAAAAAATCCATGGTCCCACATGTTCCTCTTTGAGGATCCTGCACGGGTTGGTTACACCTATAAGTATAACCCCCGAATGAAAATCAAGCCAGTGAGAAATTCAAATTAGATAAGCCCCTACCTGATTCTTGTACTAAAGTATCCTGACTTGTTATCATTCCGTGAGGCAGGGGGGTATATCATTTCCCTGCGAAATATTTTTACATGTTCCAGGATTCAAATCCGGGACCTATGGCGAGTTTGAAGTTCTCCTAACCATGTTCCAATCACCTACTTCTGACTATCGACTGTCTCCGTTCAAGTTACCTGTCCTTTCACTGTAAGAAATTAAACTTTAGATACGGTTAAATTCTGTGGTTAATACTATAAAAAATATAGTTAAATCAAATTAGTCACGGTTTTTAATACAGACGGAGTCCATGACTGAAAGTTCGGTATCAAAATTTTAGCCACAGTTCTGACTAATCGTGGTTAATTTAGCCATGATCCTCGTTTATGGCTAATTTATGACAATAGAGGAAATTTTATCACATCAAGTGCGGTAGCCATGTCGTAGTTAATTTAGTCATGGTATTTTTCTATGGATATTTTGTGATTAATTTAGACACGATATATTATCAGTGGTTATTCCATAGTTAATTTAGCCCCATGATATTTTTCTATCACTATTTCGTGACTAATTATGACATAGTATATTGTCCATAGTTATTTCGTAGCTAATTTTGGCATAGCATATTATCCATGGCTATTCCATAGTTAATTTAGCCATGTTATTTTTCCATAGCTATTTTGTAGTTAACACCGTGGCAAAAATTAGCCACTACTATAGCATGTAAGAATGTCGTGGCTGAAATTTTGGTACAATTTCAGCATGTATTGTAATTTATTTTCTTTTCATCAACTGTATTATAATATATAAAATAAACTAAATTATTTTCTGTCACGCCCCTCATTTTCCACTCTAATTTAAAACAAATTAAATTACGGGAAAAATAAAGCCAACAGTAAATATCTAACTACCAAGAACTTGTGTGTGCGGCTAGTAGACTTCAGACTATATGCACTTTGTTAAACTTTTGCATGCCTGCACCTACAAACCAAAAACACGAGGAAAAACTTATGAGTGACAAAAGTCACCTAGTACGTACTCCAAGGAAAACTACTGAAAACAAAACTATAATCAATTTTCCTTTTAAATTTACTTCGCAAACTATTTTCTCAAAACCTTACAAACTAGGTCCACATCGGCCAAAGCCACAAGTAAAGGCCCTCAATGGCCAAAACCACATATAGTGAGTCGGGAAGCGCAACGCCAAACAACCTAACTTTAGCCACACGCAGTCCACAAAGGAGCGACTCCGACGTTCTGCATTGCCACGGTGTGCCACCCTGTGCAGGAGCCAACCACCGTCCCGCGATTCTCCCACCTGGAGAACCCTCACATAGCCAACCCCTCCTTGGGAAGGTTATCCTGTTTCTCAGGACGCTACCAGCTACGGGGCACATATCCCACCTACACTGGCTACCACAGGGTATGCCTCCTTACGGCGTCCTCCACAAACGGTGCTCAGAAGGGAGTGTCATACCTCCACACCCAACGACACCCGAGCCTTAGTGCTCACAGCGAGAGCAGGATGATCATACCTCCCTGTCATGCCACAAGACACCTCAACTCATGGACTACAATCCTAGCCGTGAGACGACAGTCAAGGAGTCTCATACCTCCAGGACCCAACGCCACTCAGCTTCAGGTATCTCGACCCCTGATCTCAACTAGGGAGTCGCGTCGGACCACCCGAGAATGTAGTCACATTCCCTAGTCCCGACTACACGGTCCCACACTGTCTCGGCCCGCACACAGAAAACAGGAAAACATTTTCCAAAACAGGCCAACTATTTCCTTGAAATCCATTTTCCAAAATCATTTTCATATCTTTGAAAATTTTTCCAAAATCTCGACAAAACGGTGCATCAGGGGTCCCAAGAACCACCACTAACGGCCCATAGTCCCTCTCAATGGGACAAAACACAGCAATTCAGAAAGCCCTCGGAAAACACATTTTATAAACTTATTTGGTCCAGATTCGGCATGCCGAAAAATAGGTCCGTTATGCTGAAAATCTCTGGTTTGGTAGACTGATTTGGATCGGTTGACCAAATCAGGTCAATGGTCAACACTCAGGCTCAATTCGGTATACTGAAAACTAGTTCGGTCGACCGAAATCTCCTGATTTGGGTAACCGTCTAAAATCGGATGACCGAATTTCGACCAGAGGACCTAAATTGACAGAAAAACCATTTCGGTATGTCGAATTCTGCGAAAAACAGAAAACGGCCCAAACCCTATAGTTCGAAATCATCCCAACTGGGACTCCTAAACAAACACCAAAAATCTTGCATAAAACATAAGATGTGGACCCTCGAGTCTACTTTAAATCCCAACAAACAAAACTAAAATCCATTCATCAAGCATCAAGATATAAAATCACAAAGGCAGAAGGGTCAAAACGATCCAAAACGTAACCTCTAGCATAAATGCCCATAAATTCACCATAAATTCTCAATCAATCACAATAAATTTTAAAGAAGTAAATTTACCTAGATTTCATGCAATCCTAGCATTTTCTACCAATTTCATGCTCTCTATTACATGAGGTGGAGGTGTGTACCTGAAAGTAAGCTCCAGCGATCTCTGACGCAACCACGGCCACGGGAGCACTCCACTTGAGCACCACGCACCACCACAAGCCACCACAGCGTCTCCGCTTCTCTCCCTCTCTCTCTTTCTCTCTCTCCGTCGGTGCGCGAGAAAAAGAAACAGGGGATGTAGGTGGAAGGAGGAAAAGGGAAGGAAAGAGGAAGGAGAAGTGGGGAGGAAGGAAAGGAAGGTGGGGAGGGAAAGTGCGCACATCGGGTGGGGGGGGGGGGGGGGGGGGGGGG
>JAMKQA010051903.1:0-11823 GCA_024699735.1 Posidonia australis
ATTTCTTTGCACGTAGATCCATGCCAAGCACCTAAATATTAAGTTATGCAGTAGAGATATTCTTGGTATGATCATCACTTACATATGTTTTGTTGGGTTTACTTGTTTCATGTTTGTTCTTTTGCATTTTGTATGCGTTTCTGCCATGAATCCATTAAATCATCTTATTTTTAATCATATAATAGTAAGATGGCTTTGATCATATGCATCCTATCATGCTTTCAGCTTTTAACATCCGCATAAATCAACTTGCATTAGTATAAATTACCCATCTCTATTCTGGGTCAGATTGCAGTCTGATCCAAATTTTTTGGGGAGCACCTAAGTGGCGCACCAACCCAGAGCACCACTCTGGCGCACCATTCAGGAGCACCAGACTGGTCATAGAGCAAAACATTCACTTTTGCATACCTGTTTGCATGGTTTTTTGATTGACTTTGAGCCTGATTCTTTTACTGCTCGTTCTTCGATATTCCATGGTTTTGCATGCATGTTTTCAGTTTAAAGCAAGATTATTTTCTAGTTGTTTTCTCCCTTTGGATATTCAGTCCTTGGTCAGAATATGGTAGGCTGGTTGCACTTTACTCCTACACGGAGAACCTTATGCATCAGCCCATGATCCAGTGACATGGTTGAGTCTTGCTTCTTTCATTTTAGCATAAATAGGTGGGGTCTTGTGTGAGGCTACCAGCCCTTGAGCACAAGGTCCACAAGTCATTGCACTTGCATTTCTTTCACTTTTAAGGCATATTTTCCAAGTTTTGCGAAGGATTTTACATTGCATACTTTCCAGAATGCATTCTCATGTGATTTGGCACTGCATGGATTTCTGTTTTCCCTCAGCACATCTTTATGGCCTACATAGGAGCACCTAGGTGGCGCACCAGACTGGAGCACCAGTCTGCGCACCAAACAGGTGCATCAGCCTGTTTTCAGTAGCACACAGTAGGTTTTCATATGGTTTCTAGCATGCTTTCTCGACATGATTTGCTTCTGGATTTTTCCTGGTTTTCGTCCTTGATATATCAGGAAGGCATAGCTCTGCTTTTAACCATTTTTATGCATGTTAGATTGCATTTGGCATATAGCAAAGCAAGGATGAAAAATCACTCGAAAATATTAGATCTTTGATCTTATTTATGCAATATCTTTGCATCAACACTTGACCTGCGATACGAGTGATCCTTCTGAACACTAGGACACACCCTGCACTCCATGCACCTTATTTTAGCATAGGACACCACACACATTTAGCATGGCATGGCATGGCATATCGCCCTCAAGCGTACATAAAAGGTTGAAAAGTCGACATTTCATAAGCAAATGAGAAACCAATAAAAGACCGATTTATCGGGCGCACGAGGGTGCCTAATACCTTCCTCGTGCGTAACAGGGATCCTTACCCATTTTCTGGTTTATGACCTGCTTTACCATTGCGTGATTTGCATGTTTTATATGGTTTTCCTCGTCTTCCATTTTAATAGACTAGGTGGCGACTCTTGCATTTGCATTTTTATTTTTATTATTTTTGCCGTGACTTTGCCAATCCTCGTGTATTTTTGCCTTTTGCGTCGAAATCCTCGAGGCTGTTGCCGGCATGGTTACACACAGTATCACTGATACGCTAGGATCTTCAGGGCTAAAGGCGGCGAATGATGACAACCAAGTGAGTGAAATAAAAAAGAGAAGAGGAATGGCGTTGGGGCGACAGATCGAGGGGGAGAAGGAGAGTAAGTGTGAAGGAAAAGCCAAAGAAAGAGAGAACCAGAGAAGAAGAAAGGGAAAGAGAGAGAAGGAGAGAGTGTTCATTGGGGCGAGGAGAGCTCGTTGGAGACCAGAAGAGTTCCAAAGTTGCCGGGAAAGGAGGTGAACCTGTCGGTGAGGAAAGGAGTCATTGGAGATCACCATTAGAGTACACGACCCATCTCTGACCTCTCTTTTTGAATTTTGCTTCCAATTCATGAAAATGATGTGAATCTAGTTAAAAAGCATGGATATGAGTACATTAGAGTAGAATCATGGAAGTATATTGATTTTAGAATTTTTCCATGATTTTTAAGAGATTTTGATGATTTTTTGAGATCAAGCAACTGTGTTTTGAGAATGTGCTCTGTGGCTTGTGATTTTTATATCTCGAGTTATATCCAATGGTTTTTGATGAAACTTGTCCCAAATAGAAGTAGACTTGACCCACTAATATTAAGATTTTTTGTAGGTTTTGTCTCTCATTGGAAGTGGGTCAGCCCAAGGTCCCAACCAGAAGTGGGTTAGCCCAAGGTCCCAATTCCGATGAACAACTACCATAGGGCAGAGGCTAGATTTCTGAAATCGCTTAGAACGACATACCAAAAAGTCTGATTTGCCAAATCAGGGGATTTCGACAGACCATTAGGTTTTGGTTTGCCGAACCAAGGCCCTAAGCCACTTTCAGATATTGAAACATTTGACATATTGAAAGATTTCGATCTACAGAAATAGGTCAGATTAGTTTTCTAGTTTTTTCAAAGAATCACAATAATGCCTTATATGTATGTTTTGGACATGATTGTTTAGCGAGAATTTCTCGAGATATAAGCAAGATTTATAGAAAAGCTGTTTCAATGAAAGAATTGTTTTATAGAGTGATTTCTGTAATGGAAAAGATTTAGAAAAGATATTTTAAAGAAAGATACATGATTTCAGAAATAGATTTCCAAGATTTCTGTGTGGATCCACGTAGTGGTAGAGCAATGACCTAAGAGTTCATGACCCAATTGATAACGATCACTGTCTGAAGTCGTGGATACCAATGTTAGGAACCCCAATGAAAGAAACTACGTTCCTCATAGAGACTGGTGTTAGTTGGGCTGAGTAAGATGACCTGAGGCAGTGCAGGAGGTTGAGGTTGTTGTCTCTCTAATTACTTGTTGCTAGGTCACCCCTAATCAAGATGGCACTTGAAAAGTTTTTTAGATTTGAGATTGTATAATAGTTTTAAGTTAGAATCAAACTGAGTTTTGGCTTTTGCATTTTAGCCAGATTCTAGCTGAGATGAAAACAATATTTTAGGACTAGTTCTAGCCAAAGAGTTGTGTTTTAGCTAGATTGAGATTTGTGTTTTGAGTTAGAATCTAGTCTAGAATTGTTTTTAGAAAAGCATTCAAGCATGAGATTTTAAAACAGATAGAGAAAGTTTTTGAGAAAAGCATGAAGATTTCTCGATAGATTTATGATAGAGATTTTATTTCCCAAAGACATGTTTTGTCGAGAATTTCCCAAAAGAATTTAAAAGAGTTTTATTCTAGTTTTGAGAACCTAGAGTAGACCTGTCAAATGGATCGTGTTGTGTACCTATCATGTCGTGTATAAATGTGTATACTATACATATATCTTAAACCCAAACACGACCCATTTAATTATCGTGTACCTAATACTGAACCCAAACACGAATTGTCTGTTAGCGTGTATACACGACATGACCCGTTAAGTACACGTTTAAGTAAATCGTATCGTTTTAATACGATAACGATCCGATTGACACGAGTATACGTTTATTACATGGTTACACATTTAATACAAGATTACACGTTTAGTATATGTTTAACATTTATACGTTTTATACACGTAGAAAAATCAAAGATAAATTAATAAATCTTGAAACCAATCATTCAACAATATTTCACAAGTTCCATTGTTCCATATGCTAATATCATAAGTCTACAACATATCATAGACATTCACTATTCAAAATAGTGAATGTTATAATCTATATACATGATTAGGTAACGTGTACTTATCATGTTTTTTACCTTAGACATGAAAATGACCCGTTTAATAATCGTGTCTACCGGATAGACACGATAAGTACACAAGACATGATAAGAGTAAACCCAAATACGGTTATATCGTGTCGTGTTTGTGTCGTGTTATCGTGTCTTGTCAGAAATTGACAGGTCTAACCTAGAGTATAGTTTGAGATGTTTTTTGCCGTATTTTAGTGGATGCGTACTAAGTGACTTAGAAGTCACTCACGCATGTTTTTGTAATGTTTATTTTCAGGTGCTTAGTTTGAGTGTAGTCTAGCTTGATGTACGTAGACAGGAGCCACTAGCCACACACATGTAGGTTTTGGGTAGTTAGTAGCATAACTCCCTTTTAGTCCTAGTTAGTGGTGTTGTTTTTGTAGCACCTCGTTGGGGACATTACAAAGTGATATCAGAGCCTAGATTGTACTAAGTGCACCGACTTAGTTGTGTTCGGATTAGTGACTCTGTAGGACTGTACAAGAAGAGTATTGCACTTGACTATTGTGTATTTTCTTGGTGGCAGCAAGATGTCGAGAGGCCATGGACAAGATAGGACTTCAGTATTAGGATCTAGCATAGAGCAGGGTGGAGGTACCTAGAGGGACATGAGACAAGAGATAGTTGAGATAATGTGAGGATTTGTTTAGTCTCTTAGTGGCAACCACAAAGAAGAGGCCATAGGTGATCTGTGGATCACACAGTTTTGTCGATTGAGAGTGCCAACTCTAGACGGTAGTGGCAAGCCAGTGGAATGTGAGTCTTGACTTCTGGAGGTAAAGAAGATCCTACAAGATATGGAGTGCCCAGTAGAGAAGTGGGTTCGACTAGCTATCTTCTAACTCAATAGTGATGCCAACCAGTGGTGGAGGGCCACATGTCGCACCAAGTTCCCCAACCAAGATCTACTGATGATTTCTTGAGAGGATTTTTGAGACATGTTCTATGAGAGGCTCCTCCCTGAGCACGAGAGAGGTAAGCTAGACAGGAACTTGTAGAACCTAAAACAAGGGAACATGTCTGTGGTGGAGTATGAAACAACCTTCCATCAGCTTCAGTAGTTTTCTCAGACTATCGTCACGAAGAAGAACCAAGCAAAGAAGTTTGTGGAAGGGCTGAATCCTACACTCAGATCGAGGGTTCTTGATTTCCAGTGCTAGATGCTGATTGGCACAGTGGAGCTAGCAGCTTGCTATGAGGACAAGCATCGGTTGTTCCTAGAGGAGCACCCCCAAGGGAAAGGGAAAGAAGTTTACTCCACGACTTCCTACATTTGGCACACCGAGCTCTGGCAATTCTAAGGGCTCTAGAAAGAAAAGAAAGGAGTGCTCTGAGTCTATCATGGAGGAAGGGCGTAGTGTTGTTGGGACGGGAACTGCCGGATCCAGCCAGATCGGTTCCACTAGTGTAGGAAGAGGACTCTGCAATATTTGCAAGAGAATGGGGCACATAGCAGCACAGTGCAGATTCCGGCAATAGGGGATAGACAATGTGATGTGCTACAACTATGGCAAGACTGGGCATTTCTAGAAGAGTTGCCTGAACCTCAGAAGATAGCCAGAGACGTGCCTTGATTGGCCACAAAAGGAAGAGTTTTCTTCCTCTCTGCTCTTGATGCAGGTCTCTCAGGGGACGTTGTAGAAGGTAAGGAGCAGTAATGATTGTTATAAATATATGTAATTGTGCTGTACCATGGACCTTTGTGTAATCAGCACTGTTATCCATAATAGTAATTGTGGTTATGTTGTGTGTGAAGGTAATCAGTACTGTTATCTATAATAATAATTGTGGTTATGTTGTGTGTGTGAATGTTAGGATCCTTTGTCGTGGCTGACCGATTGACCCGAGTTTTGTCCAACTCAGGAAGCTCATTTTCTTTTATTTCTGAGTCATTTGTGGCTAAGATTGGAGACAGATCAACTAGGCTAGCTTTTCAGCTTGATGTAGTGACTCTATTGGGAGAACATAACCTAGCATGGAAGTACTTGCGGTCAATCAACATCCAATTAGGAGACAAGGATTTCTAGGCTAGTCTGATTCTGATGCAGATGCAAGAGTACGATGTCATTCTAGAAATAAACTGACTAGCACAGCACACAGTAATGATAGGCTGTGCTAAGAAGAGGGTTTTGGCAGAGTACCCAGGTCAAGGGTGATGCATGGTACAAGGAATAAGGTCAGGAGAGCCGAATAAAGTAATCTTGACAATTAAAGCATACAACCATCTAGCCAAAGGATGTGTAGTGGCCAGCGTGACGATGTCCTCGTCGCCAGTGTTTGGGGTACAAGACATCTCAATCGTCAGGGAGTATCCAGATGTCTTTCCAAAGGAACTACCCAAGATGCCACCATACAGAGAAATAGAGTTTGTGATTGACTTACTGCCGAGGTCAGGCCTTATCTCGAAGGCCCCATACAAATTGGCACTAGCTGAGTTGAGAGAGCTCTAGAGTCAACTACAAGAGCTTTTGGACAAGGGATTTATTCGTTCAAGTGTGTCATGTTGAGGAGCACCAGCATTATTTGTCAAGAAGAAGGACGGTTCACTCCAGTTGTGTATTGACTATTGGATGTTGAACTAGATTACCATCAAGAACAAGGATCTGCTATCCAGGATTGATGATTTATTTGATCAACTGTAGGGAGCTTTCGTTTTCTCCAAGATAGATCTAAGACTAGATACCACTAGCTCAGGATCTGGGAGACAGATGTACATAAGATAGCTTTTCGAACTCGGTGTGGCCATTATGAGTTCCTGATCATGCCATTCGGGCTAATGAATGCACCAGTAGCTTTCATGAATCTGATGAACAGAGTATTTAGGCCCTACTTGGATCAGTTCGTCGTCATTATTGTGGACGACGTATTGGTATATTCTCCGAACATAGAGACACATTAGATGCATTTGAGAACCATACTACAGACGTTGAGGTAGCACTAGTTATACGCCAAGTTCTCCAAATGCAAGTTTTGGCTAAAAGCGGTAGCCTTCCTTGGACATATCATCTCAAGAAAGGGCATCAAGATAGACCCAGCCAAGGTAGAAGTAGTAAGCAGTTGGGCTAGACCGAGGACCGTGATAGAGATCAGAAGTTTTCTCAAGTTGGCAAGTTATTATTGGAGATTCATCCAAGATGTTTCGAAGATTGCTGCCTCGTTGATCGAATTGACTTGGAAGGAGGCTCCTTTTGCTTGGGATTGGCATTGTGAGGAGAGTTTCAATGAACTGAAGGACTGTCTAGTCACAACTCCAGTTTTGACCCTGCCATCTGGAAGCAGTGGTTTCATAGTGTACAGTGACTCCTATTGAATGGATTTAAGGTGTGTCCTGATGCAGCATGGAAAGGTAGTAGTTTATGCCTCCCGACAGTTAAAAAGACAATGAGAAGAATTACCCCACCCACAACCTGGAGATGGCAGTAGTGGTGTTCACCTTGAAGATCTAGAGGCACTATCTGTATGGTGAACAGTTTGAAATCTTTACAGATCTTAGAAACTTGAAGTATATCTTCACACAAAAAGATTTGAACCCGAGACAGAGAAGATAAGTGGAGTATATCAAAGATTATGATTTCAGTTTTTCATACCACCCGGGTAAAGCAAATGTGGTCGCAGATGGGCTAAGAAGGTGCACCCATGTCATGGTCAACCTGATGATCAAGGAATGGAACCTGATGGAAGGGTCGGTCGAGTTGAGACCACAAAGGCAGTCTTAGGGAGTTATTAGAGTTTTGTTGGCGAATTTGTCTATTCGCTTGAGGAGGATGGAAGCCATTGTAGTAGCTCAGCAGCTAGATCCCTTTGTAAGGGACACTTGGTAGAAGCTTGAGGTGGGAGAGGCGCCTCATTTCTCAGTTGGAGTGGATGGTTGGTTGAGGTACGACCTACGATTGTACGTGCCTCTGGTAGAAGAAATAAAGAAGAGCTTGCTCAATGAGGCCCCCCGATCCAGATACACGATCTACCTAGGAAGCACCAAGATGTATAAAGATTTAAAGAGAAATTTTTGGTGGCCTAGGAAGAGAAAAGAGATTGCTGAACATGTGTTAAAGTGCACAACTTGCCAAACAACAAAGATAGAGCATAAGAAACCAAAAGGAACTCTACAATCTTTGGATATTCAGTTTGGAAGTGGGAGCACGTGTCAATGGATTTTGTGACCAGATTGCCCAAGACTAGAAGAAAGAATAATACAGTATGGGTGATCATCGACCAGCTCATCAAGTCAGCACACTTCTTGCCTATCAAAGTGAGTCTTTCCTTACCACAACGAGCAGAATTATACATGGCCGAGATAGTATGACTACATGGGGGTCCTAGTATCAATAGTATATGACAGAGACACTCGGTTCACATCGAGATTCTAGGGAGCACTACAGGAAGCATTTGGGACAGTGTTGAACTTTAGCACCATCTTTCACCCTTAGACTGATGGTCAGATAGAGAGAATGATCCAGACACTGGAAGATATGTTGTGGGCCTGTGCCTTGGATTTTGGAGGCAGTTGAGAGGATCAGTTGTCGTCGATAAAGTTCGCTTACAATAACAGCTACCACTTTAGCATTGGGATGGCTCCGTATAAGGCACTATATGAAAGACCATGCAAGACGCCCATCTATTGGAGTGAGGTAGGCAAGCGATAGCTAGTGGGACAAGAGATTGTGTAGCAATATGATGAAAAATTGGAGCTGAACAAAAAGAGATTACTAGCTACATAGAGTAGATAGAAGAGCTATGCAGATTGGAGGTGAAGGCCCTTGGAATTCAAGGTGGGAGACTTCATTTTCTTGAAAGTGTCACCAATCAAAGGGGTCACGAGGTTTGAATGAAGAGGCAAGCTAAGCCCCTATTACATAAGACCATACTAGATTATCAGAAGGGTTGGTGTGGTGGTGTATAAGTTGGACGTACCTCCTAAGTTTTCTAGTGTGCATAGTGTCTTCCACGTGTCGATGCTGAGAAAGTATTTGGTAGACGCATCCCAGGTTATTCCAATGCAGCCACAAGAGCTTTAGCAGGACTTATTAGTGGTAGAGGATGTTGTGCAAATATTAGACTAGAAGGAACAAGCCCTAAGAAACAAGATTATTCCACTGGTGTTGGTGCAATAGCAACATCAAAAGAGGCAACTTGGGAGCATAAGACTGACATTTTGGCATAGTACCCCCACTTGTTCTATTGAGAGAGAATTTCAAAGAAAAATTCCTTTTAAGGGAGATAGGATGTAACACTTGTGTCCAGATTATCCAGAATAAATGTAATTATGTTTCTGTAATTTGGATAATTGGTTTAATGATATAGATTTGTGTTAAGGTCTCTCCAATTTATTGGTATTGATCTTTGGAATATTTCCTCACTGTGTGAGTATGCAGGACCAGAAGGGAGGAAAGTCAACTTTGCACAGTACCCACTGCCCTTCATTGTGTCATGCTTGATCCTTGCAGCCTTGCGCCAAACCGTATCGCCAATATGCCAGGATCTTCAAGGCTATAGGTAGCAAACAGCGACAACCAAGTGAAGGGGAGAAGGAGAGTAAGTGCGGAGGAAAAACCAGAGAAAGAGAGAACCAAAGAAGAAAAAAGGGAGAGAGAGAGAGAGAGAGAGAGAAAGAGAGAGTGTTTGTCGAGGCAAGGAGAGCTCACTGGAGACTAGAAGAGTTCCAGAGCTGCCAAGGAAGGAGGTGAAACCACTGGAGAGGAAGGAGCAATCGGAGAACACCATTAGAGTACGCAACCCATCTCTCACCTCTCTTTATGAATTTTGCTTCCAATTCATGACAAATGATGTGAATCTAGTTAAAAAGCATGGATACGAGTAGATTAGAGTAGAATCATGGAAGTATATTGATTCTAGAATTTTTCCATGATTTTTCAAGAGATTTTGATGAATTTTTGAGATTAAGCAATGGTGTTTTGAGAATGTGCTCTATGGCTTGTGATTTTTATATCTTGAGTTATATCCAATGGTTTTTGATGAAACTTGTATCAAATAAAAGTAGACTTGGCATGGTATTTTTGAGATTTTTTGCAGGTTTCGTGGCTCACCAGAAGTGGGTCTACTCAAGGTCCCAATTCCAGCAAACAATTGCCATAGGGTAGAGGCTAGATTTCATAAATCGCCTAGAATGGTATACTGTAAAAGTTCGGTATGCTAAATCCAGAGATTTCAGCAGACCATTAGGTTTTGGTCTGCCGAACCAGGGCCCTGATCCACTTTCAAATATTGGGACATTTTGGCATACCATAAGATTTCGGTTTGCAAAAATAGGTCCCCCGACTAGTTTTCTGAGTTTTTCGAAGAATTACAATAATGCCATATATGTATGTTTTGGGTATGATTGTTTGGCAAGAATTTCTCTAGATATAAGCAAGATTTATAGAAAAGCTGTTTCAGTGAAAGAATTGTTTTATAGAATGATTTCTGTAATAGAAAAGAAATTTTAAAGAAGGATGCATGATTTCAGAAATAGATTTCTGAGATTTTTGTGTAGATCCACGTAGTGGCCTTAGGGTTCATGACCCAATCAATAGCGGTCACCATATGAAATCATGGATACCGACGTTGGGAACCCCGATGAAAGAGACTAGGTTCCTTATAGAGACTGGTATTAGTTGGGCTAGGTAGGATGACCTGAGTACACAAACACCATTAGGGCGTTGGAAGAACGCATCTTTATGCAATAAGAAAAGAAAAGAGAATAGATTAGTGAGGCTCGTTGGCTGAGATGGTGGTATGTTTATACAGGGACATTCACAATGGCAGTGCAAGAGGTTGAGGTTAGTGCCTCTCCAACTGCTTGTGGCCAGATCACCCCTGATCATGGTGGCACTAGAAAAGATTTTCAGATTTGAGATTGTATAATAGTTTTAAGCTAGAATCGAGTTGAGTTTTGACTTATGAGTTTTAGCCAGATTCTAGTTGAGATGAGAACAATGTTGTAGGAGTAATTCCAGCCAAAGAGTTGTGCTTTAGTTAGATTGAGATTTGTGTTTTGGGTTGTGTAGACACCCCGATTTTGAGGTGGCTCACAGATAAACACTCTGAAGATGTTGCTTTGGATGCAGTAAGCCCAACCACTTTCGAATCCTATTTGACATTTTAACCAGCCAGAGATCATTGCACAAACTGACCACAAGCTTGTAGCAAGCCCGTGGCCCAATTAGCAATTCAGGCAGCTAGTGGAGAGCACCAATGTGGAGCACTAGATTGGAGCATCCAGTAGGAGTACCATAGTGGCGCCCTAAGCTGGAGCACCAAGATGGCGCACCTTTCTGGCTCACCATCTTGGCGCACCAAGCTGGCGCACCGCCACTTTTCAAGGTGCTGGCTGTTGGCTTTCCATCTTCTATGCTTCTAACCCTCGCCTGCGGATATTCCTTACGAATCTACGCAAGGATGTTGGTTTTCGAGATTGTTTACATCCCATGGAGTTACCTACGTGGGACTCTATAAAAGGACTTCCACTAGCAACCTTTTTTCTCTCTTGGTTGAGCTACCTACCATCTCTTGGTGGAGCTACCTACAATCTCTTGGTTGAGCTACCTACCATCTCTTGGTGGAGCTACCTACGATCTCTTGGCTGAGCTACCTACCATCTCTTGGTTGAGCTACCTACCATCTCTTAGTTAAGCCACTCACCTACTCTCACCAACCTACTCTCGTTTCCAGAGAATTTTCTTGCATCTCAGAGCATTCCCAGCTGATCCAAAGCAACAAGGAAGTATTATCTTGAGCCATCCAAGGAGGAAACATCCTAGGCAAGGTAGGATCTCTACTTATCACTTTATATAAACTCTAGATAATAAACTGAATAAAGCATGCAACTAACTGGATGTATGATCTATTAGTGATATTTTTTCGTGTCTTTTATGATAAGGTGGATGCTCCTACTTGTGTTTCATAATGTTTCTATGTCATGTTAATTTCTGCATCATGTGGTCACCATTTTTATATACTGAATCATGATTCCATGCAAATACTAGCTATGAACTGAACTGTAAACATACTCTTTGCATGTTTGTCATCTCTACATGTCTGTTAA
>JAMKQA010051905.1:0-12417 GCA_024699735.1 Posidonia australis
AAGTGCCTCAATGAGGAGGAAGTTTCCATTCTCCAAATGAGTTTCAATATTTCTAGGATTCCCTCCGCCAAGTACTCCCACATTTCCGTCTCCTGGACAAAACCGCCTGTTGGTGCCCTCAAGCTGAACGTTGATGGGGCTGCGCGTGGCAGCCCTGGTCCTGGGGGGGGTGTCATCAGGGATCATCGGGGTCATGTCATTGCTGCCGTGTCTAATTTTTATGGCAATTGTACCAACATGGTGGCTGAGTTCAAAGCTCTAAAGGACGGCCTTGCTCTCTGCTTGCAATTGGGTCTTCAGCTGTCGGACCTGGTGATTGAATCTGACTCTGAGATTCTGGTGAACATGTTGCGAGGTGGTCGCTGCTTCGACTGGAGGATCCGGAATGAGTGGAAGGGCGTCACGTCTCTAGTGAAGCAATCCATTTCTGTATCTCATTTCTACAGGGAGGCGAACTCGATTGGTGATCGTTTGGCTAATCTTGGCGTTGACTCCCAGCAGTTCCTTACTATGTCTTCTTTTGGCGAGCTGTCAAATTTTGTTAAAGGGACATTGTGTTTGGAAATGGCTGGGCTGCCTTATATCCGTTCCAGGCGCAAATAGTCCTTCCCTCTTGTATTCCGGTGCCTTTTGAGTTATCTAATTTTAGGTCTCCTGGGGCTCGATAATTTCCAGGTTTTAAAAAAAAAAAATTCAAAACCTAATCCAAGACCTTAAATCTAATTCAAAACCTAATCTAAGACCCTAAGCTAGCCAAAACATAACTTAAATCCTAAACCCTAATCTAAAATCCTAACAACCTATAACAACCTCTAACAACCCTAACTACTTCAGAATCCAACATAACAACCTCTAACCACCTTTAACAACTTCTAACAACCTATAATAAACCCTTAACCACTTCCCATTCCACCATAACAACCTAATCACCTATAACAACTTCTAACAATCTATAACAGCCCTAACCACTTTCCACTCCACCATAACAACCCTAACCTCATTCCACTTCACCATAACCACCCATAACAACCCATAATAAACTACCTAGCCTTTGCAAGCCAATAAATACCCCCTCATTTACAAGAGAAGAAAAGGGAGAAAAAGTGGAGAAAAAACATGAAAAATTTGAGAGGAGAGCAACCAAGGAGAATTATTCCAACTAGAGCAACTAGAGGAAGCTCAGAGAGGAGAAAAATCAGAGTTCAAGCCAGCTCCAGCCACCTCTCCGGCGAGCTTCAGCGAGCTCCAGCGGCTACCTCCACTGCTAGGTCAGGTAAGGCTACTGATCTAGCTAATTTTGGTTGCATTTTGTTTCCTAGGTCTTCCTCAATCTCCCAGGACTCATTCCAGAGGAGAATCGGGCTCTTATGCCGGAAATGTGGACTGTATGGGTTGTTGGACCCATTTTTCCCAGCTAGAGGATCAGGGGCATGAGTCCAGAATGCATCCCTTGTCGTGGAGGTTAAGGATTTGCTAGGAATCCCTCCCACTTGCTTCTCCACTTCTCTGGATGCCGTGACACCCACTTTGAAGGCCTCCAACAGAAGTTCGCCAGATGCGTCCTCACCATCGTCGGAGAAGAAGGTGTACAGTAGGTTTCCTTCGGGTGCCTCCCACCTCGTGGCTCACTCCAAAGCATAAGGACACCTCCCTCCTTTCCCTTTGGCCTCTGGAAGCTTCAACACCTTAGTTCAAGCCTTGAATGAGCTCTGCAGTCGGCACAGCCAAAGACGACGGCAAGCTTGATCAGGATGGGAGTGGGCGGTGCTTTTCTTGCCTTTGAGTGGTTGAATTTCTTCCTCTCCGCGGGATCAGCCCTCTTGGAGCCTAGAATGTCGTGTCGTAGCCTCCCAATGGCCTTTTCATCTCTGGGCCCGTCGTCAAAGTTGTGATGCCGGCAAGGGAGGTGGGAGGAGGCCTCTGAGTGTTGGTTGCTAGATCGAAGTCGTCAGATCTTCCTCCGTTTCTCCCCACTTGCTCACGGAGCGCTTGGATACCTGATCAGGCATCGAAGGGGCCTAGGATTATGTCCCAGTCGCTGTTGCTGTTGAGATGCGGTCACCGACGATCGTCGGGCCTCCTTGTAAAATTTTCTTTTAAAAAACATCTTCTCCTTTTCCTTTCTTGGAACTAGGTCTGTATTTTTTGCATTTAAGCCCCCACATTAGTTTTCTAATCATTTTAATAATGATTTGTTTTGAAAAGTTATAGTTTGATCCTTGTACATTTCCTTTAATGTTTTCTAGACTTTAATTTTTGACATAAAACCCTTTGAATTAGTTTTCACTCATCTTAAATCCATAATTTGGACAAAAAACCCTAAACTTCAATAAAAATGTTTTGGATGCATGATTTTCTGGCACAATTGCAAACTAAACCCTGGAGATTCAAATTTTTACTCAAATGTGCTCAGAGTTGCATTTTAAACCCTGAATTTTATTGATTTTACATTGAATGCATATTTTTAAGGCATATTTGCAAACCAGTCCCTGGAAATTCATGTTTTCATCCATGAGTCCATTATTTTGCACATTTAACCCTAAATATCCTCAAAATTGCAATAAACACATGTTTTGCTGGCAATATTACTGGTTAGTCCTTAGGAAACATAATTTTACCAAAAAATGCATAGTTTTGCATATTTAACCCCCAACTTCTTTAAAATTGCATAAAATGTGTTGTTTTAAACATTTTTAGTTGATTTAGCCCTGGAATCTTAGCCTTTACTCAAGACATGTAAATTTTGCAAAGAGGTCGCTGGAAATTTACATATTTCACCCATGCTAGCATTTTGTACAGTTTGTTATCCTTCTTCATGCATATTTTCTCATGCGTACTTTCTTGCATCATGCATGCATGTCAAACTTATTTCAAACTTGGTTTTCACATTATATCCCGGATTCCTTCTGATTTTCATGATATTGATTTGATTTGGATTTTCATCGCCCAAAGGCATATAATAACAGGCTAGACAGTGCCGACATGGACCCGAATGAGGATTATTTTCTCTCATTTGATTTTCTCGGATTTCTTAAGTGTTTGCCATTTTGCGTAACGCTTTCCGAATATTTCCGATTTTCATAATTTTTCTCATTGCCCAAGGGCATATAGTAAAGTGGCATTTTTACTGCCTACATTGTTCCTTGGATTAGTTTCCATATTATTTCTTTTCCTTTTATTCATTTCTTTGATTTGCCATGTTTTCACATTCATCTTAGGCATGTGCATTCAGAGTAGACACACACACATACTAGATCATTAGCAAGCAGAAAATCTAGAAAGACTGATTCTTCGGGCGTATGGGGGTGCCTAATACCTTCCCCATGCGTAACAAGAATCATTACCCTTTTTCTAGCCCACAATGGCAAAGTGTTGCATCTATTAGGCACGGAGCACACACACATTCATTTGCATCTTTTTTCTTGCATTCATATGCATCTTAGTTTTCCTTGTCTTTCCATTAAAAGACTAGGTGGCGACTCCTTTTCCTTATCCTTTTCTTATCTTTCTTTGGTGTTTCCGAGTCCATTCACCTTCTTTGGATTCACCATCGTCGTCGTGACCATATCGGGACTTTTCGTGTGTTTCCATGCACCTTGGAGTCGTGTAGAGTTCCACCAACATGGTCACAAGAATTGACGACTCTGCTGGGGATAACTAGATTCTGGCTTTCATTTTGGTTTTCATGTTTGGCATTGATCTGTACACTTTGTGTTTGCTTGTTCTATTTGTTTGTAGATATTTGACTATACATGCCTTTTTACACAACTGCTATGCCACAACACATGCACATGACCAGATTCATGCCTTTTGTTATGATGCTTGCTTTTCTTCTCTTACCTGTGAGCACTACACTATCACATGCGATGTTCATGCCTTTTGCTTGATAGTTGAGTGTTTGGATGCCATGATTGTGTGTTTTCTTCACCTTTTTTGTATTTGCCATGATTAGGAGAGTAGAGACATGTTTGCTTCCCTTTCTGGTTAAAATAAAACACACAAATTCAGATAAACAAATAATAAGGCATAACTAGAGATAAATGCTCACAATCCCCTTGGTTTAATAAAACGCAACTAAAAGACAAAAAAACATATTGCATGAATGATCATTTTAGAAAGCATGCATCTTCTCCTCTAAGTCCACCTACTGTTTGCGAAGGACAATTCTGGCAACCCATTCATAGCATTGGCATAGGATGTGTTGCTAATTTGTTCCCCCTTGTCCGGGGTCGTGTCAGTGTTACTAGATGGTATAACTCTTTACTACTACAGGAGTCAAGGCCACCAATGCACCACTTGTTCACTGCCTACACTTCGGCCAGGATTTAGAACAGGAACCTTACCTTTCTGACCAAAGTCAAAACCCAAACCCATGAGTGTGCCACATGTGGTCAACCCCATGTGGGACATGTTTGGTGAGAATGTGCACTTTAGGACATTCATCTGCATTGCGTGTCATTACATACCTCTTTAATAACTCGCATTTTCCTTTGCGTCGCTGTTTAGGTTCTGATGCTTGTTTCTCTTGCATGTTTTCTCAGGTAGCTTGTAGCGAGATCCTCAGTTAGGAGCTCGAGTGTCTAGGTGGCCTCTCGTGGTAGTTTTCTCTTGCCTTTTCCCGAGCTATTGGTCACTTTTAACAATAGTTCGTTTTAGAGCTCGTGCGTTTGTCTTTCTCCACAGCTCCATTCATTTCGCTTGAGGCTAGGCATGGCTCCACAGACCCACAAGCATATGGTTATTGTTTTGAAGATGGCTTTGCATTCAGATCCTCCTCCCACTTTGGGTGCTTCTTCTTCCCACCATGTGTCCCATTTTGGGAATCATGGAGGTCTCTACCTCCTTTCTTGGGACAGCGATAGACACAAACTGATCTAGGGTCCGTCACTGAGTTGATTGCAGTGACTACCACACGGGTCTCAGAAGTTTTACCTGCTGCATCCCACTTCTTGGGCCCTCATATTTCAGGAGTTCAACCAGCTACAGTTGCATCTGTTTTAAGGACCACTCTTGTTCCGCTCTCGCCTTCCGACCTATCCTTTGATGGGTCTTCGACCATGTAAGCTCAGAGCTTGAGAACTTTGGCCTGGAGTACTGAGCATAGTCCTCTTGATCTTGATAAGTATCCTTTTTCAACTCCTGAGATTCCAGTGAAGACCATTATAGCATTGCAGGCTCACCCCACTACACCATTGCCCATATCATTGCCCTAGCTTCACTCCGCTCCGGCAATGAGGGTGTTTTCTCTACCGCCTACACCACAACTACTCTTGTCACAGTATGCATCACAATCACTCAAGGATCAACCCATTAGTGGTGCAAGAGTACAACATTTCTTGAGTCCGTCGCCTGGAGACATACTGATGCCACAGCTGTTGCTCTCCCGCTCAACCCCATGCATCGCACAGCATATTCACAACCCACCTCAACATCAGGATATGGTACCAGTATGTTGGTCATCAGTGCACACTTTCCACTATCAAGCTAGTGCATCTTGTCGCAATGGCTCGACCAGGATAGTAGCCTAAGGAAAAACGAGGCCGTCGTGTTGAAAGTGACTACACTCCACTAGGTGAGTCGCTGTTGAAAGTGCCGTCTTGTCGGTGTCGCTTCCGAGACTCCCAGATCAACGTCCCCCACATACTTGACATCCTTAGTGGTACGACGCGAATGTATACTACAATTATCATCGAGCCTTGGGGCACTCGATTGATAATTGCCACACTCTACGGGTTGTCGTTCAGACTTCGATAGACAGTGGGACTTTTGTTGTTGGCACACAAGATGTAGCACCCACATCTATGTCGTTACCCTCACCAGCATCTAGTTCAACATGCATTACAATCCCACACACCACTATTGAGCCGATGCGTCATGTTGTGTTAGTTTAGCAAGGACAGCAACGACGGCAAAAGCGACCTCGTCGTAGGGAAAGCAACTTCACCCCACTTGGAAAGTCATTGAGTGACATTTTTCTTAATGTTGCACCGTTCCTACAGCTATCAGAGGTTCGTCCACCAACAAACCCGCTTCCTAGGTGGTATAAGACGAATTTGTTCTGCCAATTCCATCACGGCTACGAACATTCGACGAACAAGTGTTTTACTCTCCGGAATGCTATCCAGGATTTGATTGATAATGGAGACATTGTCATCAACCCACAGGAGGCAGCACGCACACACCTACACCCACTTCGTCACATGCACAAGCAAACCCTAGAGTAGCCAACCGTATCTTGTCTGAGCTAGTAAGCTCCGAGGATGCTGGAACTTCAGGGGTTTATCCACTTTCTCCTAGTTTTTTGCCATGGAATCCATTAGGCCTCATCAGCCAATTTTGACCTCTTGTCTTCTCTCAGGCTTTGTCCCGACACTCACAGTGCCACTCTTGTTCTTGTTCCTCTGTGGAGGGGCCTTGCCAAAAGTTCGTCAGTTTTCCATGCATCGATTTGACCTAGCATGTGCAAGTACCCTGGATCTGGTAGGAGACAGCCGTCACAGTAGATATCAACTCCCATAATAGAGACAGTCTTAATGTCACTAGCTGATTCAACGTTCACAGTGATAGTCTCAGTGTCAATAACGGTTTTGATAACTTCAGTTACACCTGCTTTGATTTCAGTTTCCAGTGGCACTAGTAGGAGTTACTATGAACCCCAACGACATCGACAAAACAACAGCAACAAGGACTGGAGGTGTATTTGTTTCCTTTGTTTTTCTTTTTGCATCACAATATATCCGAACACAAAAAATAGAAAAAACACAAAAGTTGAAAAAGGAAAAAAAAACACAAAACAGAAAAACATTAAGAACAATAGAAAATAATAGTTTTCTTCTCAATAACATTCTGCCCGATGATGGAAATTGAAAAAGGTTGCCTTTGTCAGAATGGATTATCCCTCCTCAGTTGTCACTACTTAGACAACCAAGTCAGCACGGGAGCCACCGAAGATCAAAGTCGAACGAAATGTCCAAACTCCGTAAGGATCCTGCACCTCCATGAGGGAAATAAAATGTTAGGGGTGACTAAGAGTGTGAGCCAGAAAAGAAAACATACATTCGCAAGGGCATAAAAGAATATAAAAGATAGAAGGCGAAGACAGATGTCAGCCCAAGAGTGAGAGGCATGTGTTGTAGCTCTACCCTTACCGTACCTTGGAGAGGAGTTGGAGTATGCGCTCAGTAAAATCACACCTTTGAGAGACTGACCCAGCCTCTTGCAATAAAGGCCTCTTGAATAGATCGGGCGCTTATTACCTCCAAGTCATGGTTAGAGTGAAACCGCACATCTATGAGGGAGTAAAAGAAAAGTCAATGATATTAAAAAAAAAAAAGCAGGTGTAGGACCTTAAAGAGTTTGGCATTAAGCCAAGTCCATTACACTACCTTACAGTGAGTTCGAGTACCACCACTACCCATCGAGAGTCACCTATGACTTGCGAATCTCTATAGTGTCAACAGAGTCAAAGGTGTCATCCTCCTCTAAAAGGCATACAACTTTCCAGCCTAACTGAGGGTAGACAAACAGTCGAACTAAACAAGCAAGTGATCCAGATAATGAACTCATTGAAGAAGTAAAGCAATAAATGCAAATAACAAGCAACTAAAATCACAAGACATGCATTTCTTGATCAAACAATAAGGTCACTCTCAAACAACTAGTCTACTTGTTCACAATAATAGAGTCAACCACCTTAATCATAATCATCACAATTTTGTTAGGATGAGTCTCTTTGCTTGCATATGGATTTGTTCAATAGGAGTGTTTTTGGCCAGGGACATTTCAGCTGCTCGTTGGTTAAAGAGCATATGCAACAAGGACACCAGTTAGTGCACAAGTTACACAGACTTGTAGAATCAACAACATGACAACAACTCCATTGCAGTGGTCCTGGTGTGGTAAACATTATTCGGAGAATGCCTGACGTTAACACAGCCAAGTACAGGTCGCAGTCAGAACACAATAAGTAGTTGAATAGAGAATAGCCTTGACATGCTAGCCTGAGACAGACTACGATTTATCACATCTCATCCTGCCATCTAAGTGTAGCTTAGGACAGTGGATGAATATGCATGCCTCCAATTAGTAAACAATTGTGTCACTGGCCTCAACAAAAATTAGCCATGACCACTTCAATGATTCAAAGTGCGCTTACAGTCACAGGCTAATCCTCTAGTCTTTACATCTTCGAGTGGTGCCCAACACTTCCCAGGGTAGCTTGACTCGATGCCAAAGGCATCTGTTTTTTCCTTGGTATCTCCTGATATGACTTCTATTTTCATTGAGCATCATTTTCCTTTTATGCTAGGGGCATGTCAGCTACTTTCTAGCTGGGCTCACACAATCCGTTACTTGGTTCATCAAGGGCAAGTCGGTTGTTCTTTGATCAGGGCCACCCACACATCAAATGGTTAGTAGAGACAACATCATGACCATGATCTCCATGCAGCAATCCAGAATCTCAAACACAGAACCATCAAAGCACCATGGTTGAGTAGAACATGGCCTAGACATACAAGTCAATGGTAGGCTGCAATCTCAATCAAAGGTCTATGTCAAACTACCACAATTCTTTCTGTCTTCTAAGTACAATATGGGATGGCAGTTGGGTATACATATTTCCAGTCACTAGATGACTACATCACTTGCTCTGACTAATGACCGTCTCAAGTACTCCGATGTAGTTACGGTCTGGCTTTCGAGACTCCACACTCTCGAATGATGTCCAACCAGTTCAATACTAAGGGCATGTCAGCTGCTCTTTGGTCAAAAGTCACATATCATGTGCCTGGCAGAACACCAGCTTACTATGTAACTGAACCAGAGTCTTCAACCAAGGGCATGTCAGTTGTTCTTTGGTCAAAATTCCC
Source organism: Posidonia australis (assembly GCA_024699735.1). NCBI lineage: Eukaryota > Viridiplantae > Streptophyta > Magnoliopsida > Alismatales > Posidoniaceae > Posidonia > Posidonia australis. Next base: position 8,871 of record JAMKQA010051905.1, read on the forward strand.
ATAACAAGCGCTTGATAAAACACTAAGCCAGAGCCTTCGACTAGGGGCATGTAAGTTGCTTTACGGAAAGGAGGGCTGTTTTGAGAACACTTGGTGCAAATTATCTTTGGAATGATGGTCAAGCACACATTCTTATAAAGAAGTGACATTCATGACATAAAGGATCCTACAAAATGACAACTACAATAGGACACTGCAGTGAGTCAAGCATTAGATCTGGAGCGTCATTGGCATATCATAAACACTCTGAATTCACGATGGGGTTTGGCATAGACAACTGATCTCCAGCTGTCTCAACATATATCCCATACAACGGTGATGATCTAGGGTACGCTGGTACTTGTGAATATGGTCTCTCTAGCAAAACCTTTTGGCGAGGAAGTTGGTCAAGACCCCTGCATCCTTGTCTTCCAACACTTTCATGGTACTTCAGGGATGTTGGCTTTGTTTAGATATCCCTCAACCTTCACACTTTTATTGCCTTTCCTTGATGCTAGCGGTATGTCAGCTACCCTTCGGTATCTCCTTCCCTCTTTGTTATCATCCTACCTAGGAGTCTGTCATCGGTTTTGTCTCGGTTGACAGATTCCTGTGTTTCCCATGTATTTGGCTTGTCTTGGTCTGACGAGTCTAGGTTCCTTCTTCTTCTAGGCTTTAGATGAAGTCTGGATTTTAATCTTCCTCGATTTCGCTTTGATCAGACGAAGTCCTCATTTCCCTAATTCTCGTCCAAAAGGATGGAAGTCGAAGACACTTTCCCTATCCACTCCAAGCTATTCTGTATGTATACCGACAACGGTTTGGTTCTATCTCTTGGTGGTTCCGAGTCATTGCCTAAGCACCAGCAGCAACTCGGTTCACTTTTGGAGGTTCCGAGTCATTGCTTGAGCACTGACAGGGACTCAGTTCACTCTCTTGATGGTTCCAAGTCGTTGCTTGAGCATCGGAAGCTACCCGATTCACTCTCTTGGCGGTTTCGAGGCACAGCCTGTGCACTTGCAACGACTCGGTTCACTCTCGGTGGTTCCAAGCCGCTGCCTGTACATCGACAGTGACTGGGTTCACTCATGGCGGTTCCCAGCCACTGCCTGTACACCGGCAGTGACTCGGTTCATTCTTAGTAGTTCTGAGCCGCTGCGTGTACACTGGCAGCGAACTGGGTTGACTCTCGGTGGTTCCGAGCCACTACTTATACAGTAGCAGTGACTCGGTTCACTCTCAACGGTTCGGAGCAATTGCTTGTACACTAGTAGCTACTCGGTTCACTCTCGGCGGTTCCGAGCCGCCGCTTGTACACCGGTAGTGACTCAGTTCACTCACGGTAGTTCCGAGCCGCTGCTTGTACAACAGCAGTGACTCAGTTCACTCTTGGCGGTTCCCAGCCGCTACCTGTACACTAGTAGTGACTCAATTCACTCTCGACGGCTCAAAGCCACTGCTTGTACAATGGTAGTGACTCGGTTCACTCTCAGTGGTTCGAAGCCGCTGCCTGTACACTGGCAGCGACTCGGTTCACTCTCGGTGGTTCCGAGCCGTTCCCTGTACATCGGTAGCGACTCGGTTCACTCTCAGCGGTTCCGAGCTACTACTTATACACTAGCAGTGACTCAGTTCACTCTTGGCAGTTCCGAGCTACTGCCTGTACATCGACAGCAACTTGGTTCACTCTTGGTAGTTCTGAGCTTTGCCTGTACACCGGCAGCGACTCGGTACACTCTCGGCGGTTCCGAGCCACTGCTGGTACACTTATAGCGACTCGGTTCACCCTCAGCAGTTCCAAGCCGCTGCCCTTACACCGACACCGACTCAGTTCCCTATCGGCGGTTCCCAGCTACTACCTGTACACCGGCAGCACCTTGGTTCACTCATGGCAGTTCCCAGCCACTGCCTGTACACCAGCAGCGACTAGGTTCACTCTTGGAGGTTCCCAGCCACTACCTGAACACTGACAGCGACTCGGTTTACTCTTGGCGATTCCCAGCCATTGTGTGTACATCGACTATGACTCAGTTCACTCTTGGCGGTTCCCAACCGTTGCCTGTATACTAGCTGTGATTTGGTACACACTTGGCTGTTCCGAGCCACTGTCTGTACACCTGCAGCGACTCGATTCACACTTGGAGGTTCCGAGCCGCTTCCGGTACACCAGCAATGACTTGGTTCACTCTTGGCGGTTTTGAGCCACTGCCTGTACACTAGCAGTGACTTGGTTCACTCTCGGTGTTTCCGAGCCACTGCCTATACACCAACAGCGACTTGGTTCACTCTTGACGGTTCCTAGCCGTTGCTTGTACACCAGCAGCGACTAGGCTCACTCTTTGCATTTCTCGGCCTTCGTCTATACATCAACAGTGGTTAGGTTGTTTTCTTTTTCACCCTTTTCTTGTTATGTCTTCCTCTTAGATCCCTATCTAAACGAGCAGTATGTAGGTTGCCCCTCTTTTGGGTCAGTATCCCGAACTACCCGGACAACGTCCATTAATTGTCGTTTCTGCTAGCAAGTCATTTCGTCTGGCCATGCTTCTTTCTTTCGGACTAGTATCTTAAACTACCAAGGTAGTACTCATGGTGCGCATTGGATTCCCCACTCGCCTTGTTCCTTCCCACTTTTTGGACTGGTAGCCTTAACTACCTGGATGACCTTCGTAACCAATCACTTTTCGGTCGACAAGTACAATGAGTCTTGTCCGATGTTATTTTCGACAAGTGTGATAACCAGTCATGTCCTTTAGGAGCTGATTGGTTGTCAACTTGTCATCCTGCATTACATGCATCATCTTGTAGTATACAACATAATCTGCATGTGTCATTCATTCATCATGCACCATCATTCTTCAGTACATATTATTCATCAACAGCCGGAGTCATTTCAGCATTAACACTAATATTCAGTGTCGGTATTCGTCATTAGTGTTAGTTTCTATGATTTTAGCTTCGTCTTTGGTGTTCAGGGTAGTAGGTCATGACTTTCGGTGCATTCACCGATTAAGTGGCTTGTTGCTAGTAGCTAACACTTTCTTGCAACTTTGGGTGGGGCGCCTTCGTCTACCCTGAGCATTGGTCTTGTTTCCTTTTGTCCCTCAACCTCGCTCAGGGAGGGGCATATGTAGACACCGCAATCTTGCAGGTTTGCAGATAGTCTCTTCTGGAATGGACTTCCAGTTGGTAGGCTCTCAATTACTTTTCCCCAAGACCAACATAACATCCTAACCTAATTTCATCCACAAAACCTAATTCAAAACCCTAAAACTAATCCGAAACCCTAAACATAACCCAAAACCCTAAACCTAATCCAAAACCCTAAACCTAATCCAAAACCCTAAACCTAATTCAAAACATAACCAAAACCCTAAAACTAATTCAAAACTTAATCTAAAGGCCTAAACCTAATTCAAAACCCTAATCCAAAACCCTAAAACTAACCTAAACGAAATCCAAAACACTAAACCTAATTCAAAAGCAAATCCAAAACCCTAAACCTAATTCAAGACCCTAAACCTATTTCGAAACTTAACCAGGTGGGGGGGGGGGGGGCGGGGGGGGGTGT
>JAMKQA010051906.1:0-12320 GCA_024699735.1 Posidonia australis
GCTTGCTTCTCATGCTAAGTAATCTCCATGCTAATCTTTGTTTGTGTTTTTAGCATAAAGCTTGCATAAGTTGTCATCTTTTTATCATTTCATTGCACGTAGCTTTGCCATGCACTTTCATGTATTCTTGCACATAGAAGCTTGCTTATGATCATTATTCTCATGCACTCTGATTGCAGTCATTTAGAATATGTCTATGCTTTGGCACTTTGCGTATTTTCATGCATGAACCCATCAACTTGTCTTATTTCTAAAAGCATGATTTACATGATGATTTCGATTCTATGCATTCCCATCATGCTTTCAGTTTTCAATGTTGGCACAAGCCCTTTAGCATTAGCATGAATCCTCCTTGCATCTCTATTGGGGTGGGTTCTGGACCAGATTACAGTCTGATCCAGACTCCCAGGGGCGCACATCCCAGTCGAACCCAACCCGCGCACTAGTCTGGCGCACTCAGTAGTTGCGCCAGACTGGCCAGAGATCAGAGCACTTGCATTACATCTTTGCTTGCATGACTTTATCGCAGAGTTTTGAGCTTATTTCTTTATGATTGATTCTCTGGTATGCCAAGATATCATCTACATGTTTTCAGCTCTTGATCAGATTGTTTTCCATTTGTTTTCCTAGTTTTATTATTCAGTTTCAGGCTGAATCTGGTAGACTGATTGCACCTTACTCCCTTGTGAGAATCATGTGCATCGCCACGGGATCCAGTGGCCTGGCTGAGTCATGCATTCTTCATCTAGCTCAAATAGGTGAGATCTTGTGTGAGGCTTCTAGCCCTTGAGCTCAAGGTCATTGCATTGCATTTGCATTTCTAGCATTTTTAAATACATGTTTTCTGAGTTTTACAGAATGATTTCTACTGCATGCTTTTCCAGAGTGCATCCTCTGATGTTTTGGTTTTGCACAACCTTCTGTTTTTTTCCCTCAGCATATTTTACTGGCCCACCTAGATGCACATAGGTGGCGCACCAGACTGACTCACCAAACAGGCGTAGTGGCCTGTTTTCAGTAGCACACAACATGTTTTCATATGTTTTGCTCGGTTTCTTGACCCGATTTGCCTCTGGGCTTTCCTCTGGTTTTCTTCCTTGATGCATTAGGAAGGCACACCCATGTTTTCAGCAGTTTTCTTGCATTTTAGATTGCATTTAGGCATGTAGAAAGCAAGGATTATAAATCGCTCCAGATATTAAATCTTTGATCTTATTATGCAATATTATTGCATCAACTCTTGACCCGACACACGAGCGATATTTCTGAACATTAGGACACACCCCCACACATCATGCACCTATACTTTAGACACCACACGCATTTGCATGGCATGGCATATCGGCCTCGGGCGTACAACAAAAGGCTGCAAGGCCAACATTTCATTAGCAAAAGAGAAATCAATAGAAGACCGATTTATTGGGCGTGCGAGGGTGCCTAACACCTTCCTCGTACGTAATAGGGATCCTTACCCGCATTTGTAGTTTGCGCAGCCCCTTTTTTATTTTCTCTACATGATTTTTCATGTGTTTTATGGTTTTCCTCATCTTCCAATTGAATAGACTAGGTGGCGACTCCTGCATTTTTGCATTTTCTTCTTATTTTCTTTTTGCTGTGGCTTTGCCGCTTTTGGCACACACGATATATTATTTATTTGTGGCCACCCCCGACGGCATGGTTACAGTAGGGCTTCTCCTGGTTTCTCTCTCTTCAACTTCTCTTTAATTTCAGAAGGCCTTCTCTTGAAATGATGACCTAGGAAGTCTATTTATAGGTTTTTGGGGGCCAAATCTCGTTAAGGGCGAGTAGGGGATTTATAGGTCAGGATTTAATCCTTTAAAATTGGTGCAGAAATACCTACTAGAACTCCAATGAGACAAGCGGCGACCTTATTGACTCAATCGCAGTGACTCAATCGCAGTGACTCAATGCCCAGATGGCAAGCCTATCTGCCACGTCATTTGGTCACCGGTCCCACTAGCGTCGAGTGACCAAACGGCACAATTTCGAAAATTTAAATTCCAAAATATCTCTATTTCAATTTTTAAACCCATACGACCAGGTCAGATGGTTTAAAAATCATCTTCATAAAAAAAGGTTTTTTAAATGATTCCAAATTTAATTTTAAACTTAAAAGTTAAGTCAATCAAATTTGAAAATTTAAATCTCCAATAATTACGAGAGATATTACTTTGAAATCATCAGATATTTTGGATATTATTACGTTATCCGAATTTCAATAACTTTCTGGAATTATATAGCATTTATTATGATTTATATGATATGCACATTTATACGTGAGAAAATTACAGAAATTATTATGATTATGGGAAAAATCATGATATTATTTATAAATGTCCTATATATAACATTACAGCCTTGAGTTGCGAAATACATGAAGAGAGAACTCCAGAATATTCGTCGCCTGCTGATATGGCACCTGGACACCTCGTTGTGTCTTATAGTGGCAACGAGTTCAATTGCCCATCATCCTGATGACATATGGTCTTTTTTGCATTTTACTCCTATTTTTTATGTTAATCCACAGAGATACATTGAAAGACCCAGAAAATACTCAAAAATTGCATGAAATTATAAAAACATCTTATTTAAGATTAAAATACTCAAGGGACTCGAACCTACCACACGCTCGAGTAGGTTAACTCTGTCATAGCTAACGACCTTGAATTAAGTGAAATGAAGATTGTTTTCAAAGAAATCATGAAAACTCTGGAAAATGCGTCAGAAATCCTTAGCCATGTGGTCTGGGGCACCTTAAAGGTTCCTATCCTAGATGGACTCTAGGAAATGCAAAAATGGGATATCTACAACTGCACGACAAACAGGGCATGCCAAGTTGACAGACCTATCAACTAGATAGTTTGGGATATCAGCCTGACGAGGAAAGAAGGGGACATGGCAAGATATCGGTCTTGCTGATTAGACAAAGACATTTGACAGATGTAGTTCGAACAGATGATGGTGTCACCCAGATTGTTTGGGATATTAGCCTGAGGATAGATAAGGGTCGTCAGACAACACTATTGGGCTTGCCAATAGAGAAAAAAAGGGCATGTTGAGTTGACGGTCTTATCGACCAGATAATTTGGCTTATCAGCCTACGGGCATGGCAAGATATCAAACTTGTTGATCGGAGAGAGACAATTGACGACTATTGGCCGAAAAGATGACAGTGACACCCAAATAGTTTGGGATATCCCATAATGGATAGGGATTGTATGCAAATCTACTAGTTGGGATGTGACCAGTGACAGTGCATGAGGTAGGGTAACGAACTTGTTATCCAAGATGCATTCGGCGACTGTTCATGAAAGTAGGATGAACGAACTTATCAATCGTGATGCAGTCGGGGACTGCTCATAGAGGGCTAGATAAACTAGATCTCATCAGTCCAGTATGAGATTCTAGGAAAAGCGAGACTTCGTTTGTTCGGAGCGAAGTCGCACAAAAGTTGAGATAAACTGGATCTCGTCCATCTGATACGAGATTCTAGGATAAGCGGGAGTTCGTCTGTCTGGAGCGAATTCACACAAAAGCTGAGATAAACTAGGTCTCGTTCATTTGGTATGAAATTCCAAAAAAAGCAGGACTTCATCCATCCAAAGCAAAGTCACGTAAAATCTAAGATAAACAAACTTATCAAATGAGATGTAGTTAGTGATAGTTCGAAGGCTGGATTGGATCTCATCCATTTGGTATGAAACTCCAGAGAAAGTAGGACTTTGTACATTTGGAGTGAAGTCATGTAAAAGTTGAGATAAATTGGATCTCGTCCTTCTGGTATGGTATTCCAGGAAAAGTAGGATTTCGTTCGTCCGAAGCGAAGTCGTGCAAAAGCTAATGAACGAACTTGACAATTGAGATGCAGTTAGTGAAAGTTCGAAGGATGGATTGGATCTTGTTTGTCTGGTACGAGAATCCAGAGAAAGCTGGGCTTCATCCATCCAGAGCGAAGTTGCGTAAAAGCTAAGATGAGCTAAGTTGTCAACCAAGATGCAGTCAATGATAGTTTGAAGGCTGGATTGGATCTTGTCCGTCCGATACAAAACTCCAAAGAAAGCAGGGCTTCGTATGTTCGGAACAAAGTTCTGCAAAAGTTGAGATAAACTGGATCTCATCCATCCACTATGGGATTCTAGGAAAAGCAGGATTTTGTTCATCCAAAGCAAAGTTACACAAAATATGAGATAAATGAACTTGTTAATCGAGATGCAATCGGTGATAGTTTGAGAGTTGGATAAATAAACTAGTCCACAGAGATGTAGTTGGTGTTAGTTTGGAAGTTGACCAGGCAAATTTGCTTATCGAGAAGCTATCAATGGCAAAATAGCTGAACAAGAATAGGCAAGATTCCAAAGGACCGTTAAGATGCCCTTAGCATCAAGATGATGATACCATAAAGGCATCTAACATACCCTTGGCATCAAGGAGTGGTAGTTGTTGGAGCTGGATTGGATGGTAGCTCTAAAGATACTAGGGTAAAAAGGATGCCCCCAGTATCGAGGTGAGCTATCAAAAAAAAATTAAGGTAGTGTTTAGTATACTAGAATGAGGACTGGAATGGATTGGAATGGAATGAGAGAATTCCATTCCAATGTTTCGTACAAAAATATCTTTAGAATTGGCATGGGAATGAAATTCCCATTGGAACCAAATTCTTATTAAACATTGAAATTCCATTCCTTCCCAAGAAATAAGGCATTTGATTTCCAAGTCCATTGGATTCAAAAAAAAAAAACACCCTCCTCTGCCCCTTCCTTTGTCCGCCCTATCACCCCTCCCTCCTCCTTCCTCCACCCCACTTCCTCCTCCCTCGTCTGCCCCATCTCTTCTCCCTCCTCCCTCCACAAAGTTGAGCCCTCTGCCAAAAATTGAGCAGTACAAGTCTGCTTAGTTTAAAAGTCATTTATCATCACACTCTTCCTTTCCCAATTTTTCTTCTACTACTTCTTCCTTCTTTCCCTGAGCAAAACGTAATAGTGACCTCGCCCTTCCTTTCTTGCTCTTGCTCTTTTCTTCCCCTAGGGTTTGGCGATGGCGACGATGAAAAGCTTGAATGGGCTAGTGAACATGATCTAGATGGCCTAAAATTTCCCCTCCCTCCTTCCTCCATCCCACTTCCTCCTCTGCCACCTCCTCATCCTCCCCCTCGGAGTGCGTCGACCTCCTCTACTCGTCCTTCATCCGTGCCATCTCGAGCCTTCTCTCCCACCCCACGCCCACCATCGCCATCATCACTAACAATGTCATTGCCACTGGGTTTGTGCTGGCACTAGCACACGACTACATGGCGATGAGGGAGGACAGAGGGTTTCTTGTACATGGGTGAGGTCGACATCGGGGTTCTGGTGGTGGGCTACTTCATCACCCTGATCAGGTCGAAGATCAGGAAGTTGAGGGTTATGAGGGATGTGGTGATGAGAGGGGAGAAGATTACTATGGCCAAGGGATGGCGAAGAGGATTGTCGACGAGGCATGTGGGAGCGCAGAGGAGACAGTGGAAAGGACAATGAGGATGGGGAAGGAGCTAGTGCAGAGGGATTGGGACAAGGAGGTGTATACTTCCATTAGGATTGGGGTGTTGTCGGAGTTGTGTGTTGCCTTGGGGATGCCAATGATTGTTATTGAGGAGGACGAAAGAAGAAAAGAAGTTTGATTAGAGGTTTAGGTTCATTCCATTCCATTCCTTGCAAAACATCGGAATGGAATAAAATTATTCCATTCCATTTCATTCTATTTCATTCCAAATTCGATTTCAAAGTTCATTCCATTCCTATCTATTTTGATTCCAACGTACCAAAGACTACATAAGAGACAATGACAAAGGAATGTAGGGGGCTTGTAGTTATCCCCATTTTCGCATTTCCCAGAGTCCATCTAGGATAGGAACCTTTGAGGCATCCTAGATCATGTGGCTAAGGATCTCTAACCTATTTTCCAAATATTTCATTATTTTCTTTAAAAGCATCCTTGATTTTTACTAGATTCAAGGTTGTTAGATGTGGCAGAGCTAACACGCTTGAGCTGGTGGTAGGCTTGAGTCTCTTGAATGTTTTCGGTGTGAGTCGCTAGTTGTGGAAGAGTTAACACTCTAACCTTACTCAAATTGGTGGTAGATTTGAGTACTCTGAACTTAAAGAAGATGTCTTTGTGATTTCATGCAATTTCTGAGTATTTCCTGACATTTAAAGAATTTCTATGGATTTAACATAAAAGACAAGGGGTAAAATGCAAGAGATTAGGTTGTTGCCCTCACGACAAGAGATGAGTGGCGACATAACTTGCCACCAATGTGGGAGGTGACATTACCTGTTGCCACCATTACAGTTGACTAGAATATGAAGTCATGTCATTAGGCGATTGACATCTTGGAATTTTCTCTGTAGATATTTTGTCATCTCAGGCTTTAATATAATATATGGGATATTTGTAAATATCATCATGATTTTCACATGACTATTCATTCTAATTTCTACAATTTTCTAAATATTTATGAAATATCATGTAAATCTTTGTTAATGGCAGATAATTTCAAAATTTTCTAGAAGAATGGATGACATTGGATTTATTGTCATAAATTTTTATCATGGCTAGAAAAACAAGATATGATATTAATTATCACGTTTTGAATGCTAGAATGGCATATAATTTAAAAAGTTAATTTCAACATGTGCTAAAATTCTAAAAAATTAATTAATTACGAGTGTGGAATGAGTTATAGATATACTTAACATGATTCTCGTAATTACAGGGAATGTTATCTAGATATTTGATTTTGATTTGGATTTAAAATTTGATTTTTAAATCAAATATTCTCTAGAATATTTTAGCAGTTACGAGAGAATTTTAAATTAGCAAGATGAGTCACATATTATTACTAGATATTTGTTTGATCAGTTTTGGATTTTAATTTTAAATATTGTGATATTTATGTCTTGACGCCACCATGAGCAGCGACTAGCCTCAAAGATATATCTTAGTCTATTTTTGCACGTCGGAAAATAGGATCTTTTGGGTTGTTGCTCGTATCTGTGGCGACATATCTGGATATGTTGTCGGTGCCATAGGCAATGCATGTAAAATATCTAATTTTCATTTTAAAAATCTAGTTTAATATCTAGAAGCTTTTTTATCTCTTTTTCAATGAGACTTGACGTCTTGGTGCCTATAAATAGACCCCTAGATCTTGATATTTGTTAGGCTGGAGAAATTTCTAAGGAGGTTGTTTAGAGAGTGAAACCCAAGCAAAGTCTTGCCGAAATCTCTAGACAAAACCCATTCCTTTAGCCCCATTACTTTTGTTTCGGAGCTACGCCCATGCCTTCACTTCTTCCACTCCATGTCAATTGCACAAGGGTGAAAGGTTTGTCTTTCAATTCTCTTTTTATTTTCATTCATTGCATTTAGATAACCCATTGCATATGCATGTGGGGACAACCCCTAGTTAATATTAGTTGCATTTGTTCATGGTATTTAATATTTTTCTAACTTTAGTTACTACACCTAGATTTTATCTAAATTTATTTGTTTTGAAGAGAAAGACATCACGTTGCACGAGGAAGTCATTGGACGGCATCCTACAGTCGATATAGTGAGCCAGAGAATCCATGACCACAACTCTCAACCACATCTCAGAATTCCACCTCGAATAGGAGCAATCACAAGCAAACAACAACTAAAAAAATTGACGAGCACAGTGGGACAGGCTTCTGAGCCAACCCTCGTGCTACGTGAGCATCCTTTTGCTTCCTTTTCATTTAATTTTTATTTATTTATAGATTTAGGTGTTGTTTTAGGTTCTAGGAGTCAAGTGCATAGGATTTTGTGACCCCCAGGCCTTTTATTGTTTTTTTCGAACGAATAAGATCCTAGTTCCCTCACCGCCCATTAAAGAGGCATTGAGTCTCATCGTACCTGAGATGACGACGTATATTGGCGCCTATCTAATAGGCGATGGAATCAGACCAGAGTTTTTACTACAAATCTTTTGTTTTTTGGTAATCTGCGTTGTTTTTTTTCTTCTGATCTATAGTAGTAAAAAAAACAAAAAAAAATCATGCCCACCTCTCTCTTTTCAGTTTTTTTAACAGTTTTTAGGTTTATTTTCTATCCACTAATAGGGTAGAAACTAATTGCATTATAGTAAAGTTAAAGTTCCTTAAGAATCTTCCTTTCGTTTGAACAAACGAGCCGAGTGAATCAAGCTAGTCCTAGTTGCTCACCCATGCTCTATATTTGGTTGTGATTTACTAGACCACAAAATTTAAGGTATCCTAAGGGCATATTTTAGACTCCATATCTCTCCTTGAGTTTGTAATAAACCCTAGTAGATACTTGATACTTTATTGTTTTGTGTTTATTTATTGCTTTGTGGTTTGCTAGGACTGACCCTAAGGATAGAATCTTGAGTTGTGTGCCCCTCTTTAGAGAGATAAACCCACAGTCTAGGTCCTCTTGGTAGACGCTAACGAAGGTCAAAGAGTTGTACCAAAGAGGCCTAATCCCATTAAGTGACCCCTAGAGTCCCCGAAGTCAGCCTTACCCTTCCCATAGGAACCTAACAGGTTGAGAGAACGCAAGTTAATCGAGCTATTAATTAACTATCCAAACCACTTAAAACCTACGTTTTCCCTAAAACTTGACTGTTTAATTAGGTTTGCTTAGCGTCTGGTCTACACAGGGAAGATCCCAGTTGTTGGACCAGCTAGGGGAACGTGCCGCCTAATTGACCGGCGACTTCCAGTGTCGCCCACCTGACCAGCGATGTGTTTTGACACCACATTGACAAGCGATGTCAGATGGACATGCTCTGATTGACTTGTTTGCAGGGTGGTTTGGTTTGTGCATGCGATAACAGGTTACAGGGTACTGACATAGTCTTAAGTCTTTATTTTTTTTCGTTAAACAGAGTTGTAAACATCTCCTTTGTGTCTATTTGCATTCGAGTCTGTATTCCTTTTACATTCCTAGACATTGTCGTAGGATACAATGTAGTGTTGCGTAGAGTCTATAGTTTTTCCTTTCATTTTTAGTCATTTGTAATAGATCATCAATGAAGCTAGTTAATGCAATTAGAAGCCTAGCATATGTGATTGAGATCACACGACAACCTCTTTGATGTGACCACCACATCCAGCATGACCCAAGCCACAACAAGCATGGCCACCTCCTCACCTTTTGCAGCTTAGGCCATCAATTCTAGCAGGCAACATGAGTTTCTCTTCAACACCCCGACATCATTTGCAAAAGAGCCAGACACTCCAGGCTTCAGGCAACAAAAGTCTCGCCGCCAGTTTCCTTATGCATCCATACCATATGATTACTCATCTGGAGGCCCTACCCCCACGTTTCCTGCTACAAGTGAGGCCTAATGACAGCACATTGAAGAAGACAGTGAGGGAGAGGAGGAAATTGGATATTCCCAACCCTCTAACGCCTCATTTGAACACATGCTCACTAGAATGAGGCCATTGTCAGTTGGCTTGCACCGATTACTTGGACGGGCAACCAATCAAGTGCTCCAATTTTTGGCACAACATCACCCTTCAGGGATGGCTGGGAATCCATAAGTCCCACATACACTTGGACCCTCTCTCCTGAGTCCACACCAAGGCCCATTGACCGCACCCACATGGTCTACTCTAGGTAACACCTACACGATACCACCGAGCCATACTGTCAACTTCCCCAACCAAAGTCCACTAGTGCTGTATGCCACTACCCCTGTCTACCCTTTTACCCACCAAATCTCTCCACCACCATTAGGCCACGTTCTACCACCCTACCTAGGGGCACTCCAACCCTCATTACTACCCCTGACCATGCAATTGTACGTTCCTCAGCCTTCACCCTTCCTTCAGCTTATAATACTCAACCATACCAATCCCATCAAACCTAGGGGTACCATGTCCATGGGAAACAAGTCGTCCCAAGCCCAGATATCAAGAGGATGATTGCAGACGCACTGGTGGAGGAAGGAGTCACTTTAAAGACACCCTCTGGCTTTGACACTTTGAAGTTCCCGCATTTCATTCCACCACCAGGATTTAAGCCGTCAAAAATGAGGAAGTACGATAGAACAGACGACCCAAGGAACCATCTAGTCATGACCATGGATGCTCTGCCTTAAAGGTATGGCCAAGGGCTCATTGTCTACCTTTTCTTCAAGTCATTAGAGGGTGAGGCAATATAGTGATTGGACACCCTCATGGCATATGATCATTGTGACTTCAAGATGCTGGACGAGAAATTCCTGAACCAATACAGTCAACATGTGCCACACAAGCCCACAATCAGAGATTTCATTGCAGAAAAGATGAAGCCAAATGAGGGCTTCATCACCTATGTGAGCCAGTGGAGAGACATGGTAGCCAGGGCTGAATGTTACATTCCAAAAAGTTAGGCTGTCGAAATCATAACCAAAAATACTACTGAGGCACTCAGGAGAGGCGTACTTGTGGGAGACTTCCACACGTACCCCCAATTATATCAACGTGCTGCCAAAGTCCTTTGCAACAAGGACAACTTACCTTCCTAGAGTTTGAAGGAAAAGGCCAGAAGAAGGCCACCAGACACATTGTAGAGGGAATCACAGGGGGCGTACCATAGATTTCAATGCAGCAAGGTCGGAAGGGATGCAAGGAGCATCAACATCAGCTTGGACACCAAGGACAGTATCTGGAACTTCGAACCCAATGCCAGCAATAGTATCAACAACCCCCTCAGCCTTAGGTAAATCAACATCAAGGGCCTCCAATGCAGTACCAATCACAATGGCTACAGTCTCAGTAGTGGCAATATCAGCAGCCTCTAGCCTACCCCGTGTACATGCAACTAGCACAACCCAACAAGCAGTACCAAGGGCAACAACAAGGGCAACATTAGGGGCCAAGGAACAACCACAATGTCCCCCCACCACATACCTACAAAGGGCCAAAGTGACAGCTCTATTCGCCACTCTCTGAAGCACTCAGTGACATGTTCTCATCGAAAACGGAGATCTACAACTCCCAATGCCTAGCCCAAACGCTCCCAACGCTGATGTGACTAAGTATTTTCCAAACCATCAAAGGAATGGCCATACTTTAGAGGAGTTCTTTGTGGTGAAAGACAAAAGATATGACTTAAATGACAAAGGGGAGATCATGTGGCCTGCTCTTAGAGAAAGATTGAAGATGGCTTAGGAAGAAAAGCCCAAGATGCAGATACATCAGAATCCCATGCCAAACCATGCAATAGCTCATGTGGGCAAAAAAAATACATGGCCCACACCTCGAGCTGAATTAGTAACCTTTCAATGTATACAAGCAAACCTGGACTTATGACTACTCGACACTGAAGAAGAGGAGTCTGATAAACCTACAATGCCAATCTAGGAAGTTTTGTCTGACTATGAATGGGAGGATCAAACAGATGATGCATGGGACCCTCAGTTGGACGAACTCGCTGGCGATACATACTTTCTCGATCACCTCGGTGTCCTTCCCAACGGTGAGCAGCAGCTACTTGACGACTTAGATCGTGAAGACCCCTTCGTACCAATTAGAGAAATTATCATAGGTTTTGAGCAGAGAAACATCACCTTCAAAGTATGACCATGCCGTCGGGAGGGGGGACCGATTGGGCCATGACGAGAGCAGTGAGTCCGAGGAAAGGGACGCTCGACTCGAAAACACCAGAAAACATGTAAAAACAAAACAAATAGATAAGGAGAGTTGCCACCTAATCTATTTAACAGAAAGACGAGGAAAATCGGAGAAATGCAATGCGATGCAAAACAAAAAAAAAACAAATAAAAAGAAATGACTCCAATGCCAATGGATAACACATAGGTCATTGTAGGCAAAGAAATGGGTAAGGACTCCTGTTATGCACGGGGAAGAAGTAAGGCACCCTTGCACGCTTGACAAATTGGTCTTTTTGCACTTTTTCGCTCGCATGTGTAGCAGATGTGAATGTATGCTTGCTTGTGTCCAAGATAAATATGTGCTTCATGCCATGTGTAACCATGCCGGCGAGGAGATTCCACAAAAGAATGTGAAATCGGTCGGCAAAATCACGTCGAAAAACAAAACAAATGCAAAACGCAGGAGTCGCCACCTAGTCTATTATGGAAGACAAGGAAAACCATAACATGAAAAATCATGCAAAACAATAAGGACAAGTCTGCGAAAACCAAAAAGATGTGGGTAAGGATCCCTATTACGCACGAGGAAGGTGTTAGCCACCCTTGCACGCCCGATAAAATCGGTCTTCTATGATTTCTCCAATGAAATGTCGGCTTTTCAGCCTCTTGCTAT
>JAMKQA010051907.1:0-14931 GCA_024699735.1 Posidonia australis
TTAGTTATATTCTTTCATTTTTCACTATCAACATTTTATTTTTTTCTATATGTTTTATTAAATGGTTAAACCACAAACCGAACCGAACCAAACCGATTTTGAATGGTTCGGTTTGGTTCGGTTTCAATAGATAAAATGGTTCGGTTTGTTTGAAAATTGTTCAAACCGAATTATATGGTTTGGTTTGTGGTTTTGTCACAAACCGAACCAAACCGAACTGTGCCCACCTCTAACCATATCCAGTTGTTGCCTGTGCCCCAAGGTAAGAAAAATGGCAGATATACTGATTTACATTATATTTATATAGAGAGTTGTTCTGTTATACCTGCAGTGCTTTCTGCTGCTGTTATGGACCCCTCACTGCTGAAAATGAGTCAGGACTGTTTTGATCCTGAACATAGTAGAAAAATATCCTATTTATATATGGGGATTTTCAAAATGGGCATGGGTGTAGCTGTATCATATTTTTTGTAAGGTAAACCTGCAAAAGCCAATATGCATTACATATCCAAAGTTAGATTTAAATGCTCTTTGCAAGTTATTTTTGTCTGTCAACTTATTAATATATTAAATGTGAGTAATGTTGAGAGAAAAGAAGAATGTTTCATTAGAGGGCTTAAGTTACATATAAATAGGAGATTATGATATACCAAAGTAAATGGATATCCATTAACCCACTATCTAGAATAACTTAAGCAATACAGATGCAACTCTAACACTCCCCCTCAAACTGGAGCATATACATCGAGTAAGTCTAGTTTGGTACTTAAGGAGCCAAACACACTACATTTCAAGCCTTTAGTAAAGATATCAGCCAACTGCTCAGATGAACTCATATGTGGAGTAGAGATAGTTTCTTTTAACACCATATCTCTCACAAAGTGACAGTTCACGTTAATGTGCTTGGTGTATTCATGGAAAGTGGGATTGTTGGTGCCTGGTTGTCGCAGAACATCGGCATAGGTGTCTTTGGTGCAAATCCCAACTCAGACAGGAAGGACTGGACCCACATCATCTCGTATGCAGTCTGTGCCATCAATCTATATTCTACCTCTGCATTGGAACGAGATACCACATTTTGCTTCTTGCTCCTCCATGTAACCAGATTCCCTCCTACATAGGTACAAAAACCGGAAGTAGACTTCTGATACCCTCTGTCTCCTGCATAGCCTGAATCTGAGTATGACACCACATTGACATGACCATTTTTACTATAGATCAGACCCTTTCCTGGAGAACTTTTTACATAGGCAAGAACTCGCAGGGTTCCATTCCAGTGTACTTCTCTTGACTCATGTATAAACTGGCTAAGAAGACCCACAGCATATGAAACATCTGGCTGAGTCACAATCAAGTAAATGAATTTACCGATCAATCTCCTGTATTGACCTGGATCTTTTAATGGTTCAGAATGGGTATCCCAAAACAATGGTGACTGATCAACAGGTGTGTTCTGTGGTTTGCATCCCGAGAGACCTGTTTCTTGAAGGAGATCAAGAGCATACTTTCTTTGAGATAGCATAATTCTCTCCTTTACATAAGCGAACTCGATTCCAAGAAAGTACCTTGGTTTTCCCAGATCCTTGTTTGCAAAGTGAGCTGCCGGATGATCTTTTACCTCCTTGATGTCGTCCTGATCACTGCCTGTCATCAGAATATCATCTACATAGACCACAAGAATCACACACCCCTGCGCAGATTACCTGAAGAAGACTGAGTGATCTACAACACATTGTCGGAATTCTGCTTGCATTACAACTTTGCTGAATTTTTCAAACCATGCTCTAGGACTCTGCTTTAGGCCACAGATCGCCTTCTTGAGTCTGTATACCCTGTTTTCCCCCTGAGCAACATACCCTAGAGGTTGCTCCATATGAATTGTTTCTGAGAGATCACCATACAAGAAGGCGTTTTTGACATCTAGCTGACAAATATCTCAGGAGTGGTTGATAGCCACAGAGATAACAATCCTGATAAAATTAAGACGGGCAACTGGAGAGAAGGTCTGATCATAATCAAGCCCATACGTTTGTGTGAATCCCCGAGCGACTAGTCGGGCCATGTATCAATCAACAGTGCCATTTGCTTTGTATTTGACTGTGTATACCCAACGACAGGTGACTACGTGGACTCCTACAGGACGAGTCACCAATTCCCAAGTGCTACGGGCTACCAAGGCAGTCACCTCTTCATCCATAGCAGCCTTCCATTGTGGGTGTAAAAGTGCTTCCTGGAGATTCCTGGGAATAGACACAGTGGAAAGAGACAAGGCAAAGACACAGAATTGTGGATGTAGAGAGTCATAGGTAACAAAGTTGGAAAGAGGGTGAGCAGTAGAAGAACGAGTACCTCTCCTTAGGACAATGGGCAAGTGAAGGTCATTCTGTGGGAGATTTGCATCAGAAGAAGAGCTTGGTTGCCCCTCCCCCTCAACACTAGCCTCACCATAGTATGGAGAGGACTCAAAAAAGGTGACATCAGTCGAAACATAATACTTGCCAGTGGGGGGGTGAAAGCACCGATATCCTCGTTGAGTTTTGGAGTATCCCACAAATACACACTTAATGGCCCGAGAAGACAGTTTGTCAAGACAAGGAGAAAAATCCTGGACAAAAGCTGTACACCCAAAAACTCTGGGAGGTAAAGAAAACAAACTAGTATCTTGCTGAAGACGTGTAATAGGAATTGCTCTCCCAAGAGGAGCAGAGGGCATCCTGTTAATGAGATATGCCGCGGTAAGAATCGCATCAGACCACAGATATTTGGGCACCTTTATGTGAAGCATAATGGTACGAGTAACATCAAGAAGGTGCTTGTGTTTTCTTTCTGTCACTCCATTTTGCTGAGAGGTATGAGGACAGGTAGTCTGATGCAGAATACCAAGAGAGGTACAAAAGGAGTGGACTCTGTGCTGAACAAATTCCAGAGTATTATCAGTACGCAAACATTTGATAGTAACTCCAAATTGATTTTTTATTTCTGAAACAAAGGATTTGAGTTCATCAAATATAGAACCACGATCTTTCAACAGATATACCCATGACACTCTGGAAAAATCGTCAATAAGCGAAACATAATAACGATGACCTGATACAGACTCAACTCTGGGGGGGACCCTAGATATTACAATGCACTAATGCAAACAAGGTGGAACTAGACACTAGACGCAACGACTTGAAGGAAGCACGATAATGCTTTCCCAACTGACACGACTCACAATCAAAAGGTGACACAGTTACCTATGGCAAAGCCTGCTGAAGACAGTGATGAGAAGGATGGCCCAAACGGTAATGCCACAGAGAAGACGGCTCAGAAGTAGAAGCAACAGACGCTAATCCTTGAGGGATTTCATCACGGACCAGCATGTACACGTCATTTCCACGTTCACGGCCCAAACTAATCCTTTTCCCCGTCTGCAAATCCTGAAAAGTACAATGGAAAGGAAAAAAGGTCACACTACAACAAAGCTGTTTGGTAATAGCACTGATGGACAAAAGATTTACAGGAAAGGTAGGAACATAAAGGACTTTATCAAGATACAGTTGGAAAGAGGCTTGCATAGTCCCTTCTCCAGATACTAAACAAGACCTACCATCAGCAATTGCAACAGATTTAATATCAGATAATTGGGACAGACGGTGAAACAAATGTTTTGTACCTGACATATGGGAAGAAGTCCCAGAATCAATTATCCAGGAGGGTTCCCTGGAGGCCAAGAAAGCACTAGTACCTGCAGAAGCGGAATAGGAGGCAGTGGTTGTGGAATCAGTGGCCTGAAGTTATAGAAATCTGTCATAATCTGCCTGTAAGATGGTAACAGTCTGCTCCTCACTGGTGGACTGAGCTGGAGTAGAGGTAGTAGTGACATGTGCAGACGAGGAGGACGGATGGTTATGTAAATCCCAGTATCTTTCAATGCGATGTCCAGACTTTCCACAATGTGTACACTTATGACGACTACCACCATCAGAGCGGCTCCGACCACGGGAGCCACCACGACCACGTCCCCTAGTGGCAGCTAAGGTAGAGGACTCAAAAACTGTAGAGGAGGCCGCCGTAGAAACTCGGAGGACCTTACCAAAGGTTGTCCGGAGGTCAAGTAGAGTATCAGCAGCTAATACTTGACCACAGACTTGAGAACTAATATCAGAGTTGAAGGCAGTGAAAAACACGGCCATTGCTAGCTTTTCACAGTACCTGCTCTGATGAGTGATGTCAGGTGTCAAGGTGTCAAGGGCTGATGAACCTCCAATTCTTCCAGAAGAGCCTGCAGAGTAGTAAACAGATCTTGGACTGACTTGTCACCCTGTCTCAGGGTAAATAACTACTCATATATTTCACAAACCCTGGAGATGTTTTTTTCATGACCATATGTCAACCAAAGGGTATCCCAAATGTTCTTGGTTGGTCTGAGAGAAAAGACGCCACGAGCAACTACAGGCTCCATACTATTCGCCATCCATGTGATCACAGCAGCTTCATCAGCCAACCGATCTTCATACGAATCAGACTTGACATCAGGTGGCGGATAAGTAAGATGTTTCAATTTCTTGTGGGCCAACATAAACGTCTAAAAACTCTGGGACCACAGGAGATAATTGGGGCCCGAGAGTTTTTCTGAGGTACCACTGAGTCCTTTCATCAATAGATCACGAGATGCCATACTGACAAAGGGAACAAAACAAATGATGCACACAAGAATGTTGAAAAAAAACTGCTCACCAACGTGATGGATTTGACGTATCCACCAAAAAACAGAGTCCAGAGAAGTGAAGGAGGCTTAAAACATGGCCAAACACACTCAAATCACTTCACCAGAGGGTTGGACTGCTCATACACAGACAAAGGAATGACATACGGGCATCACCGACCAAACCACATGGGCTGGTGATCCCATGGGAGGGCTGCCGGCGACTCCGGCTGCTGGACAGTGGCTAGTGGCTGCTGCAAGGGGGCGGAACAATGCCTGCCGGCGGCGGGCTGGGACTGGACCGGAGGAGGAGTCGGCGCGGAAGGGAAAGGAAGCTGGCTGTGCCACCGGATGGCCGGAAGTTGCCGGTGGTTGGTCGGAAACGGCTTTGCAGTGGCCGACGGCGGGTAGATCTAGGGTTTTTTTTTTGTTGTTTAAAGAGGAAAGAGAACCTATGCTCTAGATACCATGCTGAGAGAAAAGAAGAATGTTTCGTTAGAAGACTTAAGTTACATATAAATAGGGGATTATGGTATACCAGGGTAAATGGATATCCATTAACCCACTATCTAGAGTAACCTAAGCAATATAGATACAACTTTAACAAGTAACAAACAAGAAATAATGAAAAACTTGTAATGGGAATTAAAATACAAAAAGAAATAAATGATGTCAATGTCTCTAAGGGTCTAAGAAATAAAAGATGTGCACTGGTATATGATATCCATCATAGTACGCAAACAAGATAGGAAACTGACCCAACTGTTTGATTTTGGAGTTGTCCAATCGAAATACTTGGTTGCCGGATCAGTAGTAACGTCATATTCATCGGAATATTCAACGTGGATGGGGGCATACTGCATTATCTAGTAAATCTGGCCCAAATATGAACTGAAAATCACAAAATTGTCAATTAACCTTAATTAATCACTCTCCCCTACTTCACAGCCACATATTATTTATAATGTTTATTTTCTAAAAAAATAAAAATAGATTATGCATATATATTAAATAAACTTATCATTTACAAAATACTATATATATGTCCTAGATAAATTTATTGTATAGAAAATACCATAACATATGGCCATCTAATTCAGACTGGCGTATACCCCCTTTCAATATCGCTGTGTTTTGCTTATTATTGGTGTTTTGTGTTTTGACAACTGAAACTGCCTTTGTCTCTAGATATATTATTTTGTGGCAGCCTGATTGTGGCATTAAAGTATGAAAATGTCTATATGAATACTAATAAAATTGCTGCAGATTGCAATGCACATCCTCGAGTCTATTCTGCATAATGAGTTTGGGATGGTTTACATGTGCCACCCTTTTAATGACAAGAAACTCAGATTATTGACAGAGACATGGAGTCAAATGGTCTGGCTGCTACTTTCTGTTTCTTTCCCATAAATAAATCACTACTCATCTGAATGAACAGATGCTTTATTCACTGCTCCCATTTGTGAAGGTTGTTTGCCTGGCTGACAAACATGACTACTCTCCTCGTCTTCTTTTCCATATCATCAGATGCTATGCTATACTTTGTACCCACCCCAGGTAATTATCATGCCATAAATTATGGGCATAGGGACCTTATCTTCAGTCTTAAGGTTTTAGTGAATTTGATTGTGCTATAGCCAAGAATGGTAGTTGCTTCTTTTCTCCAGGGGACTTGCTGTCACAGTGAAATGCCTTCCCCATGATATCATCAGCAATTCCTTTCATGAAGTCATAGAGGTATATTGTTATAGCACAGAGATGATTTCTACTTTTTTATTGTTTCAGACGTCTACTATGGTATTTGCTTTTTTGCCAAATTGTGGCCTTGCCAAAGCAGGAATTTCCGATAATCAGAAATCTTCTGGATCAGCTTCTTGTGTGTGTGGGAAAATACTCAGATAATTCCATGGCTCAGGAAAATTTTGATTGTTATGAAGTACACAAAATGAGCTCATCGAAGTCTTGTATTGATTGCAATGTTACCAATCGTTTTGATTTCCTTGCTGTGCATGATCAGTTTCTGAACAGAGTCATCTTTGTGCCAGTTTCCTCAATAACCTAGGTACAGTTGATATCTGATGGCAAAACTTGTGATCTTCATTTTTGTATTTCAAATGCTTTTTTACAAAGAGCTGATGAGGAATTCACCATTATGCGGGCGGGGTTCTTTTGCAAGACCCTCTTTTTCTTTCCAGCAAATGTTTTTTCATCTGTAGATCATGTTTCATTTGTACGCATATAATTCCTTTGTAACAGTAGACATGATTCTCAGTGATTTTATTATATCATGCTTGTAGATTAATATTTACTTTTATGTGGGTGAATGCTTGAGTGAATTTTACTGTTGCCGACTTTAGTGACTCTTGTTTACAGTCCCTTCTATGTAAACTGTTAGTAATGAAGAAGTATAGACTGACTTGAGTCTTTGTATGTACTAGATATACTGGGACCTGGCATAGATTGTATACAGTTCAGTATTGCACTTCTGTTTGAACTGAATAAAGTGAGGTAAACTGATGTCAGTCGATTTTCTCAATCCTATAAACTAGTATTTTGTTCTTTACAAGGCTCATTAACGCAGTATCAGATCAACTTGAACCATCTAAAACTAAACAATTGAATGTTTTGGAAACATTTCCATTAAGAATCTGACTTCTTTATGGAAATGAGAAAGTGACATGCACGGTGGGTTGTAATTTTCTTTACAAATGATTTCGTTATTAAACCTTCTTGTTTTGCCTATTGTTTTGCACGGCATTTTCAAATATATGTATAAATGACAACTTTTTACCAACGGCATCACAGTTCTTTCATACAGCAACTAAATTGAAGGGGCTGCTTTGGACTGGACGTTCTATTTGCTCGTTGTTTTGGTCTTTTATTTGCATTATTTCGTTTAAAAAATAAAATTCTATTTGTCGACCATGAGGCCTTTGGATAGATTTTAAGATATGATTTTTAAACAATATTTTAATCTCAAAACACTTTCAATATAAAAGGAGATGGGAGCCTTTTCCATTGAAAATAACAAAGCATGGTGACATTGATCCCTACTTTTCTCAAGATGTTAGCCCCTAAGGGTTGTTTCGGTTAAGATTATCGGAGAGAAAAGAAAAGAAAATGATGAAGAGAAATACCTTTTCTCTTGTTTGATTTAGGCTTGGAGAGAAATGGAGAGAAAATAGTCATTTACCTTCGGTATAATTAAAACATGGACAACAAATATGTCATTTTCTTTCGCTATAATGACTGTCTTCTCTTCTCTTTTCCTTTTTTCTTCTCGCCATTTTTTCTTTTTTCTCTATCTTCGGTATCCAAATGGACCCTAGAGGAAAACTGATAAATTGCCTAATGAAGTCTCGAGGTTTGCCATGATTCTTTTATCAGCGGCGTATTTCCAAATCCTTCAATTTGAAGTCCTAGGTATGTGCTAACACTTTCAGTCCGTTGTCTGCAGCATGTCTAGCATGCTCCATCGTTTGGGGATCCCTGAACCCCTTACTAACAAGTCTATCATTGATTCTTTTCCTAGTTAGTTACCTAAGGTTTTGACAGCACTGTGGAAAGTGACGAGGCAGGTAACCAATTGTGAGGGGCACTCGAACTTAGCATCTCGTAAGGTAGGGTAACTCCTATTTCTCCCCAACAATTTCTCTCAATTATTTATAAGTTTCTTTTACTATTTATTAGTTCTAATGGGTTTTCAGATTGAAAAAAATGGGGACAGAGATCCCTGTCAGCCTTCCAGCAGTTCTAATTAACATGGATCCCGCTCAACACGTCCGGCATGGGTCAACGGATATATATTGACACTTTTATGGTAAGCAGTAACTGTTAGTTTAAATCTAACAATATAATTAAATCAATATAAAATCAATGAACGTATTATAGACTATTTTGTGATTATGCTTATTGTAGTGACTTATTTAATTTTTTAGGTTGAACCAATAAGTATTTTAAGTGATGTGGATCAATGTGTAGAAACTATTAGAACATTTTTCCATTTGTTGATGGACCAAATTAAAAATTTTCACTAATATAGACTACTATATATTAGGATCATGGTTTCCAAACCTTAAACTTTTGAACTTTTCTCTCTCTCACCCAATTCCAATAAACTAAGTCTGATGATCATTAGGTACATCATTCTAGAAACATTTCGGAGTACAATGACTGAAGAGAGACTATTACTAGAGAGTTTCTCAATGACCTTGGAAAACGATTTTGTCAAGAATGAAAAGACGAAAACTAGTATGCTATTGACAAATTTGATTTCTATGAGGTACACGATAAAGGAAAACATAAAGAAGTACATTTTTGAGATGTCTAACATTACTTCAAAACAAAAAACATTTGAGTTAGAACTGTTGGAAGACTTGCTCGTATATTTAGTTTTGATTTCTCTTTCTCAGCAATTCAATCAATTTAAGATCAGTTATAACGGTTAGAAAGAGAAATGGACTCTTAATGAGCTCATTTCTCATTATTTGCAAGAGGAAGAAAGACTAAAGTAAGATAAAACAGAAAGTGCTTATCTAGCCTCCACTTCTAAAGACAAAGGCAAAAGGAAAATATAGTCCAATGAAGCTTCAGTGATTTCACCCAAGAAACAAAAGAGGCAGATTGAGTTTACCTATCATTTTTACAGGAAGGGTAGCCATAAGGAGAATGATTGTAACACGTATTATACATGACGTGTTAAGAAAGGTACATCTTTTGCTTTGGTTTATTCTAAAGTTAATATTACTTTTGTACCTCAATATACTTAGTGAATAGATTTTGGCACTGTTACTTACATAAATGTCTATATAGGGTTGTCTAAGTTGTCGGACACCAAATGATGGTGAAAGATACATCTTTGTAGGTAATGGTAATGAAGTTCAAGTGGATGTTATTGTTCATTTTAGATTGTTATTATAAACTACTTGTTTTTTGAATTTGAAAGAGACATTTGTTGTACCGTCTTTTAGACGAAATTTAATTTTTGTTTCTATATTAGACAAATCTGATTATTCTTATTTTCAAGAAAATAGAAAATTGAGTCTTTTTCAAAATTCTAATTTTATTGGTACTGATTCTTTGGTAAATCATGATAATTTATATTTACTTGATACAATAGTTTCTTATAATGAATCCTTGCATTCAACATCTCGAGGTACAATACAAAAATCAAGAGAGGATTCTATTTTGTTATGGCATAAGCGTTTAGGATATATTTCTAAACATAGAATAGAAAGACTTGTGTCAGATGGAATTCTTCCTTCTCTTGACTTAACAGATTTCTAAATTTGCATTGAGTATATTAAAGGAAAATTGTGACATCTGGGCCTAATTTTCCATTTTAATTGTAAACTATGTAATTAATCGTTATATTATATAAGTATTTTATTAATGGATAATCTGTTGTTTCTTGTAAGTGTGAGGGTTTGGTTGGCTTTTTGTGCACCTGTTTGTGATTTGGGTCCAATGTGGAGTCCGATTTGAGGATGCACAGTTGTCTCGGTTTATGTGCCTGTCTTTTTTTCTTCCTCTTTCTTTCTTTTTTTCTCTCTCTCTCTCACAAGCTTTCACTACCTTCGTCTTCTTCTTCTTCCCTCGAACCCGTGCCACCACAAACTGCACCCCATGTCTCCCTATCCCCTTCGACGCAATGGGAGGCCAACGCTACGTGGGAGGAGGAGGAGATAAAACGAGAAAGGGAATGGAGGGAAGGCAACCACGAGAGAGAAAGAAGGAGAGGAGGAATGGTGCGCGAGCCAGAGGGAGAGGAGGAGAGTTGAGCTGAGTGCGCCATCGCTGTGAGCCACCGGGGTTGCGTTGGAGTAAGGAGAGGTCGCCGGAGTGCCATTTGAGGTACGCGACCCCTCTTTCTCCTCGGTTCTTTTCTTGTAGCATGATATGTTAAATGCATCAAAAATCATAGAAAAATAGTAGAATGAATGAGAATGTGATGGATAGCATGAATATGTAGATATCATGCGGTTAGGATGAAATTTGGTGGATTTATGTAAGTTTTAGGGATGCATGCTATAGTGATTTTAAACGAGCTTCATGCCTTTATGATTTTCGTATGACTTGCATGATGAATGGATTCATGAATGGTTTGAGGGGTTTTGAAGTAGACTCAAGGGTTTACACTCCATGATTTATCCATATTTAATGATGTATGTTTGAGTGGTCCGGAGGCTCTCACTTTCGATGAACGAATGGTTTGTTGGAAGGGGTCGTGTACAGAACACAGGAGATTCGGCATGCCGAATTGGGTTCGGCATACTGAATCCCTATAAGTTTGTGCAGGGATGCCTGGTTTCGATAGACCGAAAATCTTCGGTCGATCGAAACAGGAGGTTTCGGTATACCGAAAGTATTCAGTATACCGAATCAGTGATTTTCGGTATACCAAATTTGAATTCGGTCTGCCACTTTTATCTCATAACTTATATGAATAAATGGGTATAAATGATGGAAATAAATGATTTTAAAAGGATAATGAGTATGTGTTAATGGTGTTTTCCCCATGTAAATGTCATGGAGGAATATGGAAGCCAAATAAGTAAATTTGGGAATAGTTTTGGGTTTGAAACCTAAGAATGAATAAAAGTGATTAATGTATGGTTTTATGTAATTTTGGGCATGATACCCAATTTATGATTTTAAAGTATGGTTTTCATGAATTGAGTTGGGACCCTAGAAGAGAGTCATGTGTTGTATGGAAAAGATTCCTGTAACGAAAGAATGAAATGGAAATGGTTTTAAAAAGAAAAACTCAAGAGTTTTGAAAATAAAACACTAATAATGTGTTGTGGAAATCATGGGGGCTGATGTCAGCAATATAGTAGCAGATACTCCAAGGAAATCAATTGTCAGATACGACTGTGGTTGCCAATGTGGGACCACGAGTGGATGGTGTCGACAAATTGTAACAATATCAATTGTCAGACATGACTGTGGTCACCAGTGTTTGTGACAGTGTAGGCTGAGCCTGGGTTATTGAACCTAGTTGTATGGGTTACCGATGGGACGTCAGATAAAGACGTATCTCCGTGCATCAATGAAAAGAAATTGAGGCCAGTTAGCCAGAGCAGTGTCCTCCTACATGGGGAACTTCACTGCGACAGTACAGGAAGGTAGGGGAAATAATATCCTCACCTACTGCTTATGTGCCTGGTTACCCCTGATCAAGATAACATCAATAAAGAAAAGTGGAAATGAATAGGAAAAGTGTGTGCGGTTTTGTGAAAAAGAAAGAAAAGTGGTTTAGCTAGGATTGGACTTGTGAATGGTCCTAAAATCCTAGAATTAAATAAGAATTATGTTTTAACTAGTTACCAGCTAGTGTTGTGATTTTTGTTTTGAGCCCAGTGTGGCATTGTGTTTAGGCTGGACCTGGTCGAGAATGTAGTTTTCTCAAGATATGAGAATGGTTTTAAAAATGTATAAAGGAAAGATATATGAGTTTTGAAAGTGGTTTTGGTTTTGGGAAGAAATCCCAAGTAATGAAAAGAAAGATGAGTTTTGGGAAAGATTATAGTTTTGGAAACAAAATTCCAAATGTTAAAAAAAAAAAGAAACAAAAAAGTGAGTTTTGAGAAAAGCATAGTCTTGGGAATAAGTCCCATGTGATTTCAAAGGAAAGAAGGAAATTATGTTTTAAAATAGATTTTCAAAAGAAAACCAAGTTTTATAAATTAAAAGCTGTGTTTTTAGTAATTTTGCCGGATCTTGTTGTTTGTGTGTTTGGGACGCGTACTGGGTGACTTAGATGTCACTCACGCGTGCTTTGGTGGTTTCAAGGTGTAGTACAGTCAAGTTCCGGTGTTGGAGTAAGAGCTTCTAGTCGCACATCGTTTCCTGGAGGTAAGCCTTAGTTACAGTTATTTAATTATTACTGTAATTAGTGTAATTTTCTTTTGATATTGTGATTTTGATAACGTGCCCAGGATCGAGGCGTTACAGATTGATATCAGAGCTAAGATTACACTTAGTTCACTGGCTTGGTGATGCCCGGTCTAGTGGCTCCCTAGGACTGCACAATAGAGAGTTGTGTACTTGAATTTTGGTTGTTGTGTTCTTGTTGTGTTGGTAGGAAGATGTCTCACTGAGACCGCAATCGTGGCAAGGCCCCTGTGCCCTACTTCAAGATGGGAGAGGGTAGTGCATGGATGGGTATGAGACAATAGTTCGACGAGATAATGCGAGGTTTCGCCTAGTCCTTTAGCAGCAGTAGTAGGGATGAGGTGAAGGGAGACCCGTGGGTTAAGCAGTTCCACTAGTTAGACGCACTGACCTTTGATGGGTGCGACACATTAGAGGAGTGTGAGGTTCCTAGAGGTGGAAAAGATCCTAGAAGGGATCAAGTGTTTAGCGGAGAAGTGGGTCCAGATCGTAGCGTTTCAACTCAAGGGTGTTGCAGATCAGTATTGGAGGACCATGGGCCATACCAAATTCCCAAATGCGGACCTACTGATGATCTCATGGGAGGAGTTCCGAGAGGCGTTCTATGAGAGGTTTTTCCCTGAGCACGAGAGAGATAAGTTGGACAGAGACTTTCGGAACCTGAAGCAGGGGAGTCGGACTATGGTTGAGTATGAGTCATCCTTCCTTCGGCTAGAGTAGTTCTCTTAGGTGGTAGTTTTCGAGAAGAGCAGAGCCAAAAAATTTGTGGAAGGACTCAATCCTGTGCTGAGTTCCAGAGTTATTGGCTTCAGATGCCAGAATTTAGTAGATATTGTTGAGCTTGCAAGCCGCTATGAGGATGATCGTAGGCTATTCTAAGGAGGAAACGGGGAGGAAGTCTATTTCTCGACCTTCCCCCTCCCAACCTTTCATTTCTCGACCATCAATGACTGGAGCGTCAAGTTCTGGGTGTTCTGATAGCTCTGGGAAGAAGCGGAAGGAGCAACCTACATTTGGTAGAGAAGAGAGTGTGGGTTTCAGTCGTGTGGAATCCAACAATGGTCCAAAGGTAGGACCATGCCATGTCTGTGGTAAGAAGGAGCATATGGCGATGTAGTGTTGGCATAGGCAGAGGAGCCTAGACAATGTGGTATGCTACAACTGTGAGAAGTTCAGACACTATTAAAAAAACTGTCCCAATTAGCTAATACCAGCGGGAGATGCGCCTCGTCAGCCTACCAAGAGGAGAGTGTTCTCCATTACTACCCTAGATGCTGGTCCAAGAGGAGATGTTGTGGAATGTGAGGATTAGTTTGGCCATATGAGTTGAATCCCGTTTTGTAATAATTGATCCTATAGGTAATTAACACTATTCTTTATTATGATTATGGTTATGGTGTGTTAATGATAGGATCTTTTGTTGTGGCCGATCGGATGGCCCGAGTCTTGTTCAATTATGGGAGTTCATTTTCTTTTGTCTCCGAGTCATTTTCTTCTAAGATTGGGACTAGGCCAGTCAAATTGGCATTCCACCTAGATGTAGTCACTTCATTGGGAAAACACTATCTAGTGTGGAGGTATCTGAGACCAATTGATATTCAGTTGGGGGACAAGAACTTTCAAGTCAGTTTGACTTTGATGGACATGCATAATTATGATGTTATCTTGGGAATGGACTGGTTGGCACAACTTTCAGCTGTGATAGATTGTGCCAAGAGAAGAATTCTGGCAGAGTATCTAAGGCAAGGTTGGTGTGCGGTACAAGGCATCAGACTGAGTGAGCCTAGAAAAGTGATTTCTGTTATCAAGGCCTATCATCATCTGGCAAGAGGTAGTGTGGGCTATTTGGCTTATATAACAGTTTCTACTTTGCCTATTGTAGACACCCCAATTTTGAAGTCACTTGGCAGCAGGCTCCTCCGGTTGATGCTCTGGTCGCGATCACCAACATCCTAGCCCATACAGGTCCCAATCATACCCACACTAGCTCACTTGACCTAGTAAAACACTAAAACCAATTAAAAATCCACTGAAAAACAAATAAAACACTTAATCCAGCTAAAATCCAGCTAAAATCTCACAAAACCCTAGTAAAAAAAACCTAATCAATCAAATCCACTTAAAAATTAAACAAAAACCCTAACCTAAATAAAATCCAACAAATCTACTTAAAAATCCAACAAAAACCCTAATCCACTTAAAACTCACTTAAATCAACTTAAAATCCAATGAAACCATAATTAATCAAATTTTTAAACCCTAATCAAGTGAAAAGAAATTAAAATCCATTAAATAAGACAAGAACCCTAATTTAAGCTTAATTCAAATTAAATCACTTAAAA
>JAMKQA010051909.1:0-17548 GCA_024699735.1 Posidonia australis
TTCGGTCGACCGTTCCAAATCGGCATACCGAATCTACTGTCAGAAAATTGCAGATTTCCTAGTCGTTAGACTCAATTAGGAAAACTTGTTTGCCTATAAAAGGATGTCCATATGTAGTTCTAAACACACACATTATTGTAATCTATTGAGTGATCAAGAGAGTTGTAATTCTTTCAACCCTAGCTTTGCTTTAAGCTCCAAGTGCTCATCATCTTCTAGGCAAGCAAGAGCAAAAGTTCAAGTACTCCAAAGCTCTCATTCTTTCAAAGCAATCAGAGGTTCTCCAGGAAGGAGAAGGAAATTTGTGATACAAGTGTACAAACAAGGTAATTTTTGTAACTTGTAATATTCTAGGTTATTGAAAATAAGGTATAAATCTCAAGTGGGGAACTTGAGGAGTGGACTAAGCTGGGGTTGGCTGAACAACTATAATTCTTGTGTCTTCGCGATTGAATGCTTATGTGCTAAAATTCTTGAATTGCATCATAAATTCCAAAGACTTAATTAAAACCGGAAAATCTTTATTCACCCCCCTCTCTAGAGAAGCCTTAGTATCCTATAGAAACCTAGAAAGACCAAGTTTTCCCGGGCGCATGGGGGTGCCTAACGCCTTCCCCATGCGTAACCAGAATCCTTACCCTTTCTCTGGCCTGCATTCATCTTGCATTATCCATTAGGCACGGATCACACATGCATCTTTGCATCTTGTTTGCTTTCTACCTTTTTGTGTTTTTTTTTGGTTTTCCTCATCTTTCCATTAAAAGACTAGGTGGCGACTCCTTTCCTTATCCTTTTTGTCTTCTTCTGGGTCTTATCTCTTCCTCCAGATTCACCATTTTCGCCGTGACTGTATTGGATCTCCTCATGTGTTTCCGCACACCGGAGTAGGTGGAGAGCCGCGCTAAGGGTTCCACTGGCATGGTCACACACCTGTCTAGGAATAAATTCATTAAAATGTAAATAATTACAAAATGAATTTTACAGGTGTTACATGCTATCTTTACTTCCTTATATTTAAAACTAGGTGGAGGGAATTAGTTCTGGCCTTAGTTGAGATGGAAAACCGAAGCCCAATGGACGTCAATTGTGAGTCATCCGTGGATGCTCTAAAGATCATTGCAAGCCATTGTCTTTATGGAGAAAATGCTCCTAGCCATGGAGGCACACTTGAGTAGGACATTAACTCCAAATCTAAGGGAGTCAATAGTTGCATCACTAGCCAGACTAACTCTAGTTTCCCTACTAAGTTTTCACTTGTAGGTAAGGTGGATGACACTACTTATTTATTTTTCTCTTTTCTTGGGTTTTCAGATTTTTTTGGAATTTTTGAATTTTCTATTTTTTTGATATTTTCTGGTTTTTTTTTATTGATGATGACTATGATCACAACCCTCCCTCTCATGCATTTAACATTATAGCCTTGTATTATCCAAGGTGAGAGAATGGTCCTTTCTACCATGCCTTGACCTTTCGAGGACTTAAGACTTTGTATTCGCTTTACTTGATTACTATCTCCCTTATTTAGTCAGTCCTTGAACTTCCAGGGTTTCCTGTCCCTTGCCTATAGGTGGAAGAGTGAGGGAGACTTAAGGTTCAACAAACTCTTGGCGTTGGCTATAGCTTGGCATCACTCGCTAGTGGTTGGCCTTAGTACGCCTGTAGCATACCTAGGGGTTTTAAGCTTTTCTCGTTTTTTCCTTTTTTCTTTTCATTTCTCCTTTTGGGGTTCCCCTCTTGTGTTATTTTTCTGTAGATGCCTACCCATCACTACCTTCTTGGACTTATGCTATGGTATCACATCTACTCGTTAGTTTTCTCACACCCCATTTTGAGTTTCCGTCCATCACTACCTTATCAGACTTACGCTATGACAGCATACCTTACTTTTACATGCACTCCCCTCTTTTGGGCACTTTCTAAATCATTTAGTTTTGGTGCGCTCACCTATCACTACCTTCTTGGACTTACACTAGGATACCCTGCTATATAATGCGAGCGGCTTTTAATGATATGCCTAACCTCCAAGCATGCTTTGATCTTTTCTCTCTGTGAAAAGTGTGTGTGGGGATAGGACATGCTTTGGGTCACCCTAGTTGCTCAACTTCTTTTCTATGCAGGGGACAATTTTCTTCCTTAGTTGATACTAGGTATTGGGTTCTCACTCGACTTTTAGCATGCTAGTTAAAGGTGTAATTCTAGAGTTCCTGTAACTTCCTTTGATCTGAAGAAATCTTAAGGTGATCCTACCCAATTAGGTGAACTTCCCTAGGTGTCACAGTCTCTGCTTTTGGTACCCTGGATAGTTTTCTAGTAGGTTTACTTAATGCTCTAAGGTGTTAGGTGTGTCCCACACTCATCAATCATTATTATTATTTTCTTTATTACTTCTATTATTAAACCTAGCATTCATGGAAAATAAAGACAAAAGAAATAATAGAAAAAGGAAATTAATGTAAAATAATAAAAGGACCTTGTCCTTAGTAGGGCTTGGTCGAATCTCTTATTTCCCTCCCTAGATGGAGGGATATACCTATGGGGTAGCTATCGAAGCCTGCCCCTGGCATTGAGCACTTGGATATTTGTGGTGCATCTTTGTGTTTTTCCTTTGGTTTGCACCCAATTTTTGCCTTGTCGACATCCCAATCGGATTCGTCTTGATCTGCCTCTTGTAACATGCCCTTGGTGGCTCTATCTAGTGCATGTAAGGGTCCCTTCTTCCTCAGTGCACTGTCGCTGGCATCTCCACTAATCTCTCCCTAGCTGATGTACTCACAAATGCCCCTAATAGGTTCCTCAAGTCTCTTCACAGGATTTGGTGGCTTGGGCAGAAGCTTTGTTCTAGCATGGGTTGATTGAGGGGATTGCAAGAGTAGGTTGAATGAAGCCTCCATGGCGTACCAATCCTAGTTGTTGTACTCGTCGTAGACAGGCTGTAAGTCCTCTAGATCATTTACCCTAACAGTTTCATTTTGTATCAGAGGGGATCCTACAGTGTCTTCAGTCGCTTCCTCCTACTGGTCGTTCTTTGCGTCATTGTTTGGATCTTATCTGACCATTCTTCCTCTATGTACTTGGTTGGTGGCCTTAAGTCGTGCTTGGTCTGTACACATTCGATGGTCACCGGCCCCGAAGTGGTGAACTCATCCTCTTCGACCTCTAGGTGGACTATTGGAATGTTAGGTTGGGGATCTTGATGGATCTTGTATTGTTCTCCTCGAGATGCCTTCAATCTCTCTTTAAGTTCGGTCCATATAATTTCCTCTTGGTCATTTAACTCATGTATCTTGTCTTTGACTGTGAAACACTCCTCTAAGGTGTGCCCATTATTTTGGTGGTATGTGCAATACTCAAATAGATCAGCATTAGGAGCGTTCAAGGTTCGAGCTAGAGGCTGTAAATCTCCACTCTCGACTAATATCATGAAGACGTCAGAGAGAAGCTATGGAAGTGGTGGATAATTTCACCTTTGGTAACTCTATGGTGGAGGGATGGATTTGTAGGACCTATGCCTTTGTTGTTGCCCCTGTTGGGTGTTCACTTGATAGTTCGGAGGTTGTTGCTGTTGATGTTGTTGCTATTGCACTGATCGAGCTTAATACTACCCCTACTGGTACTATGGTTGGACAAGCTGGTTCCAATATGGCACTGACTACATAGGTTGCCCTTGGCATTGGACTAGAGGACCTGGGTATTGGTATGGCTAACTTTGATACTACACTGTGACCTGAGCCATGTCGCTTGTAATGCCTTCAAGTGCATAGCCAAAGGTCTTCTTTTTACCCCTTCCTTCGTACCCTAGGAATGATAGGTCCTCTTTTTTACAAAGGACCTTGGTAGCATGGTCATACAATTGTGAATACATATGGAAGTCATCCATTAGTAGGCCAGCTCTGAGTGCCCCTGTAGTGCTTCTGGATATAATCTGGACTGCTTAGTCTTCAAGATGTAACACTCAGATCGGGCTACCATGTTTCTCCATCGACTGGCGTATGTAGCGAAATTTTCGTTCGACTTCATCTTTTCAACCAATAGGTCCCTGATTATTGGTTTGTGTTGGATGCGATGGACATATTACTGTAGAAATTTGTCCAACACAATTTTGAAATCACTGAGGTCGTGAGCGATGAGCGTGTTGAACCACCTCAGTGCTTCTCCCTCCAAACTTTTGAAGAAGAGGTAAACTATCAACCTATTATCATGATTGTAGGGTAGGGCGTCCATGGTGAAAGTAGCCAGATGACTTCGTGGATCACCTGTCCCATCATACTTTTATGTCTTGGGCAACATGAACCCGGGCAACAGAGTGAACAGTGGGAATCTTGATGTATCAAAGTTGACTGGTGCCTTTGCTACACCCCTACTTCTGCCAGCATGTTGGAGATCATTTCTTTAATGTCCTAGCTTTGAGCAGCTAACAGCCCCTGGCCCTGGTTCCCTTGAACTTAATGGAACTACTGTTGCTGAGAAGTACCATGTTGAGGAGGGAAGGAGGGTTGAGACGTAGTATGGTGAGATGGAGTTTCCCCTAGGTACAAATTTGAGCATTAGTTTAGTAGGGATTGTATGGCTTGCTAGAAGGGTAGACTGATGTAGTAGGGTACTACATGGAGGATGGTGTTGATGGGCCATGTGTTGGGAAATTGATTGTTGGGCTTGGTGGCACTATGTGTGTATTTCCCATAAGAGGTGTAGCTATTGGTCCTTGGTGATATGGGGAGGAAGGTCCATGCGTTTTTGGAGCATGTGGACTGTAGGTTAAGATGGGCCATGGATTGATGAATCTAGGTGATTACCCCTTCAAGTAATGTATGTGAATTGATGGATGAAGGGGTATTCTAGAATTGGGCATAGCTCATCTCTCCTACTCTTTGTTCATGTGACTGGCCTCCATATGATGTTAGGGCATTAAAGAGAGACCCTTATTGACCGACGGGGCCGCTTGCTTGACCTATAGATAGTGAGGTAGTCGACGTGTTGGAGTGGTTGGTGTATGAGTAGTGCACTTCTGCCATGTTTGACCAATCTTCTCTTTGTGGCTCTTCTTCTTCAAAATATTACAAGTTTAAAAAGAAGGGAGTGATACAGACTCTATATTACACTACTTTTGACCTATTACAAGTTTTCTAAAAAGAAATTACAACCCTAATGCAATGAAATACAAAGG
This sequence comes from Posidonia australis, assembly GCA_024699735.1. Classification (NCBI taxonomy): domain Eukaryota; kingdom Viridiplantae; phylum Streptophyta; class Magnoliopsida; order Alismatales; family Posidoniaceae; genus Posidonia; species Posidonia australis. Next base: position 5,165 of record JAMKQA010051909.1, read on the forward strand.
GAAAGGTTTGCAACTATGTTTAATAAAGTAAATATAGACCTAGGACTGCTCTGAGATCCATGTAACCTATAATGTAAGCACAAACAAACCACACTGCAAACAATGCACCCAATACACAGTCTACCTGACGTCGCCGATTGGGGCGACATCGGGACTCGTCTCCTATTCCGTAGGTAGTGGACGACGACATTGATCAGACAGGGAGCTTATGAGCCTATTGTTTCCAATAGTCGAGGCCTATCTTGGACAGACCAGATGGTCAAACAAGGCTAATTAAATGAACAAGTTTGCAAGTAGAACGTCGATTTTACTTGTTTCAATAGTTAATTAATGGCTTAATTAATCTACGTTCTCTCAGCCTATTAGGTTCCTATAACAAGGGGGTATGGCCTTTCTTATTGGCTTCTAGGGTTACACAGTAGGATTTTTGCTTCTTTGGTATCTCCCTTAGACCTTTGGGAGGTCTACAAAGGGAGCCTAGGCTATGGGTTTGTTTCTCTATAGAGGGGCCCACAATGTAGGATTCTATCCTTAGGGCCAGTCCTAACAATCCATCAAAATAGTAAATAAACAAGAAACATTAAAGTATCAAGTATCTACTAGGATATATTACTAACTCAGAGGGAGAGATGAAGCCAGAAATATGCTCCAAGGACACCTTAAGTTATTAATCTAGTAATCATGATCAAACAGAGCATGGGAGAGCAACTTACATTGACCCGATTCAGTAGGTTTGATTGCCCTTAACTAAAAAGATATTTTCCTCAAGAGACTTTAACTTTATTGTAAAATAAGTAGTTTCCACCTTAGTGGTGGACAGAAGACAAACCAAAAAACATATGAAAAAACTAAAATGCAGGTGGACAGGATGATTATTCATTTTTATTTTTAGATGACTGTAAATCTTGAAGAAAACAACGCAAATAATAAAAAAAAATGATCGATCTACAGTGAAAAAGTCCTAATCAAATCACGTTGCCTATATTTGTTGCATCAATATGTGTCACCGCCTTTCAACGCGACGAGACTTGGCGCCTATACTATAGGTGGCGTGAAACTCAAGATGGTTTTCTTAATAAAAAGCCAAGTAAAGGTTTGGGAGTCATGAAAGTCTTAAACACATGAGCTTCAGACCAAAAACGGCACCTAAATCTAGAAATAAAACGAAAATAAATGAAAAGGAAGGGGGAAACACTTACATTGCACGGGGGTTCAATTAAGCTCGTCCAACCGTTATCGTCAATTTCTGTGGATGTGGATTTAGATGTGTTGATGAAGATGTCGACGTGTCCACTCACGTTAACACCTTTTATTGTGATCACCACTTGTCCTTCATTTGAGTCGACTGACAAGACACCTACGGGAGATGATGGATGGATGTGGATCCTCAATTCACTAGGTCGACAACAGGATGCTGTCCTACAGCTTACTTATGCTATGTAACCCTCCTGCTATGTAACATTTCCTTCCCTTCAAAACAAACAAAAAAATTGAATTTAGATTAAACTAGGTGTAGTAAAAGGAATCAAAAATAAAATAATGAACAATATAAAAACTAAATAATGACGAGTGGAAGATCAATGGTCAGGATCAAACTTGTTAAAAATAGTAAAATATCTCTTTTAGATGCTATAACCGATATGAGAGGCAACGAAATCATCTCGTCGTCGCCTACATTGGCGATGAGGTGATAGATTCCGAATTCGCTGCACGCAATAAATCAACAGCCAACTGGCCTGAAATCTACCACGTCAGCTAATCACCACATGCACTAGCATCGAACAACTAAAAGGCAAAATTATGGAAATTAAGATGCCAAAATACCTTCTGCAAATCTATCATCAAATAACGACGAAATCATTGATTTAAAATTATCTTCGTAATAGAAGGATTTTTAATAAATTCCAAATTTAACTTATGCTAAAGAAGATAACTAAATCAAATTTGAGAATTCTAAATCTTTAAAATTACGAGAATATTTGTTAAAATCAAGGATATATTTGATTTAATATACATTGGCAATCATCCAGATATTTTGGATTTATCTTTATTTTTAGGCATTATCTTTATTTAAATATAAGTTATAACATTAATATGTGATAACTTATCATAAAAACCTCATTTTTGGTAAAATAAAGATGAGTACTCTTAATTATCAAGTCATCCAAATTTCAATTCTGGAATTATTGGCATTTATAGTGATATGCATATATTTTTAAATGTTGGAAAATTATAGAAATCATAATAATTATGGGAAAAATCATGATAATATTTATAAATATCCCATATATCATATTAAAGCATGGGATGACAAATTACGTGGAAAGAGAAACTCAGGATGCTAATCACCTAGATATGCAGTGTGTGGATTCTCATTGCGTTCTTAGGTGGCGACGAGACATGTGGCCTGCTATATAGGCGACACCCTGATCATTTATGTTTTACCCCCTATCTTTTATCTTATTCCACAGAGATTCATTAAAAACTCGGAAATACTTCAGAAATTCCAAGAAATCATAAAAACATATTCTTTTAAGATCAAAATACTCAAATCTGCCACCAATTTGAGTAAGGCGGGAGTGTCAGCTCTTCCAAAACTGATGACTCACACTAAGAGTGTTCAAAGGGTTTGAACCTACTACTAGTTTGAGTGTGTCAACTCTACCACAACTAACGACCTTGAATCAAGTAAAATCAAATTGTTTTTAAGAAAATCATGAAAAAACTAGAAAATATGTTATAGTTCCTTAACCAAGTGATCTGGGGTGCCTCAAAGGTTCCTATCCTATATGAACTCTAGGATATGCGAAAATAGGATACCTACATGAACCAGGTTTGGTTGATTGAACCTAGAACTAGACCTAGCATGCCAAATCAAATCAATCGACCAAATCACAGTCCTGATCTCATCCACCCAAGACCCAAATCAACAAACCGAAACTAGTTTGGTGTGCCAATTTCTAGGTTCAAGGGACATTCAGGAAAAAAATGGCATATAGAATTCAAATCAGCATGCCAAATTACTCGACTGTTAGAAACAAAGTCAAGCCCTAAAACCCAAAAATCACCAATTTGGGAGCTCAAACCAATCTCACCACACAAGGCCACAAAATAAACAAAATCACAAAAAAAACATGAAAACACTCTACGATTGAGCACATAAATCACCACGATCCATTCACCATAACTCAAGATATTAAATCCGAAACAAAACTCACACATTCGGATGAATAGTGCCAACACATGAATTAAATTGCCATAAATGCACAATAAATTCTCTAAATTCATGAAATCACTCCCAAGCATTAAATTCATGCTATTCTACTATTTTGCATCATTTTCTTGTCAAAAAAATGAAAATGCAAGGTGTGTACCTTTGGGATGGTTTATAGAGGTTCAATTGCCTCCTGGCGACCCACTTGGTTCTCTGACAACCACGAGCACTTCGGCCACCCACATGTGCTAGCACGGCCACGAGGAGGATGATCTAGAGCTCACTAGATAGGGAACAGCTCAGCCTGCCATTGTTTCTCTCTCTCCACTCTCTCTGGCTCTACTTCTCTCTCTCGTTACTCACTAGGAAGGAGGAGAGAAACAAAGGAGAAGGGGAAGAAGAGGAGGAGAGTGGGAGAGGACTACTCTAAGGAGGGAGAGGGATGGCGAGGAAAATGGAGGAAGGGCTCAAAGTGTGTGGAGAAGCCACAACCGTTCTCCTCTTATATGTGCAGTTGGAGGAAAGTTATGCATGTGCACAACAACAAATTAGAGGCACATGCACTTAACTACACGTCCCCCAGCTACCAACTGCTCCTGCAACCCGAGCATAGCAACAACTCCCCACCAGCACCCCCACACACGGGAGGAAAAACACAGTGCCACACAAGAATACAAGGCACAAAACAAGCCAAACACCAAGGCCAAAGCACAAACCACTAAATCAATTGAAATGGGCCTCGCGCTAGTAACCTCCATCCATAAATAAAATTCATTAATTCTAGTTAATTACAAGTATAATTAATTTTTAGGGTGTTACATCCTACCTACTTTAGAAAGGATTTCACCCCTAAAATCATTGGTAGGCAAAAAGGTACAGATACTGGGCTAGGATTGCATTCTCACATTCCCAAGTGGTCTCCTTAACACTGTGATGCTACCATCGCACAAGAACAAGCTGAATCACTTTGTTCTGTAACACTTGTTCCTTCCGATCGATAATTTGGACAGCATCCTCCATATAAGACAAATCTTGTTGAAGTACTTTTGACTAAACTAGAATCACATGTGATACATCAGCTAAGCACTTCCTCGACATGGAAAATATCATGGACTGACGATAACTCTGGTGGTAAGTCCATTCGATACGCAACTTCACCAACTCTCTGTGTGATTTGGTATGGGCCAATATATCTAGGACTCAACTTCCCACGCTTCCCAAACCTCATCACACCCTTGGTCGGTGACACTTTTAGAAATACATAGTCCCCCACCAAAAATTCCAATGGTCTCTACCTCTGGTCGACATAGTTCTTTTGCTGACTCTATGCAACTAACAGTCTCTTGCGGATCAAATCCACTCTATCTGCATATAGCTATACAATCTCTGGTCCAAGAAGTTGTCGTTCGCCTACTTCACTCTAGCAAATATGGGATCTACATGGTCTACCATACAAGGCCTCAAATGACACCATCCCAATGCTAGAATGCTAACTATTGTCGAAGGTGAATTCTGCCAATGGTAGATGCTCTTCCCAACTCCCTTGCAGGTCTAAGGCACATGCTCTCTACATATCCTCTAACATCTAGATGGTCCACTCTATCTGACCATCTGACTGAGGATGAAACACTGTGCTAAAATTAGGCACTATGCCGAAAGCCTCCTGTAGGGTCCTTCAAAACCTTGAAGTAACCTTGTGTCTCTAACAGACATGATGAACACGATGAACATGGGAACACCATACAATCGGACAATTTCTGACATGTATAGCTCCACCAATCAGTGCATTGGAAGATTTACTCTGATGGCAAGGAAGTGTGTAGACTTGGTCAGTTAATCCACGATCACCCATACAGTGTTGTTCTTTCTCCTAGTACGCGACAAAGTAGTCACAAATTCCATGGAGACATGTTCCCACTTTTACTCAAGAATGTTCAATGACTACAAGGTTCCTCCAAGCTTCTGATGTTTTGCTTTGACCATCTAGACAATCATGTACCTTGCCACTTGGTTTGCACTATCCTTTTTCATGCTAGGCCACCAAAAACTCTTCTTTAGGTCTCAATACATCTTAGTATTTTCAGGATGAATGGTGTATTTGCACCGATGAGCCATATCTAGTAGCCACTACTTGGTCTCCTCGTGCTAGGGCACATACAGTCAATAATCATATCTCAACTCTCCATATGCTCCAATAGAAAACGGACGCTCCCTCTAGCCTCCAGCTTCTCAAAGATAGCCCGAACAAAAGGATCTGACTGCTGATGAGAAATAGTAAACTCCACAAGCTTGGGGAAAACTATCAAGTTGGCCACTCAGGTGCCAACCATTCCCTGAGCTTGCCTCTTAAGCCTACAATCCACCTGTTCCTCTAGCATGGTCCACTCCTTCACCATCAAGCTCACCATCACATGCGTACACTAACTCAAAGCATCAACAATCATGTTGGCCGTCCTAGGGTGGTAGGACAAACTAAAATCGTAGTCCTTCAGATACTCCACCCATCAGTGCTACCACATGTTGAGGTCCTTCTGAGTAAATATGTATTTCAAACTCTGATGATCCGTGTAGACCTCAAACTACTCTCCATATTGGTAATTTTGCCACTACTTGAGCACAAGCACCACAGCAACCATCTCCAAGTTGTGGGTTGGATAATTCTTCTTGTGATCCTTCAACTAGCGAGATGCATAGGCTATGACATTGCCATGCTGCATCAAAACACAGCCCAACCAAACACCATTGGCATCACTATACACTATGAAACCACCACTTCCAGAGGGCAAAGCCAGTAGAGGAGCTGAAACCAGACGAACCTTCAACTCATTGAAAATTGCTTTGCAACCTAGTCCTAGACAAATGAAACTTCCTTCCTGGTCAGATCTGTCGAAGGTGTTGCAATGGAAGAGAAGTCTTAGATGTTATTCTAGGCCTCTCCCAGCTACTCACTACCTCCACTTTTGCAAGATCTACTCTAATGCCTTCTCCAGAGATAAGATGACGGAGGAACATAACTTCGCTTAGCCAAAATTCACACTTGGAGAACTTGGTGTAGATGGTGCTATGTCAAAGTGTTCAACACTACTCTCAAGTGCAACGCATGAGTCTCCACATCTGGAGAATAAACCAGAATGTCGTCAATGAACACCACCACAAACTAGTCCAAAAAAGACTTGAATTCCTAGTTCATTAAGACTATGGATGCGACAAGTGTGTTGGTTAGTTTGAAAGGCATAACCCTAAACTCATAATGGTTGTACCCCATCCAGAAGGTAGTCTTTTGAATGTCTGAGTCACAGATTCTCAACTGGTGATATCTAGACCTCATATTGATCTTCAAAAATGCTGAAGCATACTACAACTGATCGAACAGGTCATCAATGTGGGACAAAGGGTACTAGTTCTTTACCATTACCAAGTTCAACATCCAGTAATCTATACACAAGCGAAGCGAACCATCCTTCTTACGGATGAACAAAACTGGCACTCCCCACAGATATACACTTGGCCTAATAAACCCCTTGTCTAACAATTCCTGCAATAAGATCTTGAGCTCCCTCAACTCCGCTAGTGCCGTACAATAAGGAGGCTTCAAGATAGCACCAGACCCTGGTACAAACTTGATGGAGAACTCTACTTTCATGTGAGGTGGCATACTAGGTAATTCATCAGGAAAGACGTCGAGATATTCACACACCACAAAAATATTGTGAACACCTAACTTAGACAACATGGAGGTAACAAACCTAGCTAAGTACCCCACACATCCCTTAACTAATGACTTGAAAGCCTTCATTGCTGAAATAACAAGCTTAAGCTCAGCCTAGCACACACCTTGCACAAAGAAGGAATCTTCACTAGAATATCCAAAGTACACTTTCCTTCAAGCATAGTCAATCAAAGCGAACTGATGAACCAGCCAGTCCATGCCGAGTATCACATTGTACTCCTACATGTCCATAATGATGAGGTTGGCATCAAACTCCTTGCCATTCAGCTCCATGTTAACCAACCGTAAGTATCTCCAAACCAAACTGTGCTCCCCTCGACGTCACCATGTTGAGATGAAAGGCCAACCTAGTTGGTCTAACCTTCATCTTCACCGCAAAAGACTCATAGACATAGGAGAAAGAACCCCCTGAGTCAAAAAGAACCTTTGCCATTCGGCCTGTCGTAAGAAAAGAACCTAATGGCCAAGCACAACAACAAAACAACATTCTCAAATTAAACAACTTTCTATAGTGCTGAGGAAGTTACATACAAATACACGGAGGGTTATACAACACAAGCTATAGATCCATACCCTCCACAACATCCCATAACGTCCAACATTAGGAGCTATAATTGTGAAGACTCATCCCCTCATCGATTGCTGCAATGCGCTTCCTGCCGTTATGGGAGGATGCATATTGTAGTCATAACACACCGTATGGACTGGCACTTGCTGTGGATGGGAGCAATTTGCAACATGATGGCCTGCCTGGCCAAATCGGTAGCAAGATCTTCCTCCAAGCGCACTGGAACCCACCTAACTGGAGACGACATCGCTCCTACCTACAAAATTGTGCAGGCCACTAGCAACACCACTGGACATCTCCTTCCTTCTCTTTCTAGGGCTACTTGAGCCACTAGGACTTGACATGCTAGAGAATGAAAACCTTGAAGCAAAATTGGCTATACCATTCCCTTTAGGACGACCTTCTAGCTATCTCCTATACTCATCCTCGAAATAGGAAGCCATATCCACCATCTCCACCACAGTTTGACACCGATAGACCATGACCTTCAACTTCAATCCTGGTTGAAGGCCTTTTAGACACCTCTTAGCTCATCGTTCCTTGGAGTCAAAAGTATGGACAGATAGTTCTAGACGAGCAAAGATGGCTTCATACTCCCTCACAGTCATATTACCCTACTACAAATTCTGGAACGCTCAATCAAATCTATCCCCGACATGTTCTAGGAAGTACTTCTCGTAGAAGGCTGCTCTGAAGTCCTTCCACTTGATTTCGACCATCACCGAGTCTGGAAACTTCAGCCGCCGCATCACCCTCCACCATTGATCTCCATCTCCTTCCAACAAAAAGGTGGCCAGACACACTCAATATTCTTCGGGGCAATCCATGCTCTCCTACACCTTCATGACCCTCTTCAGCCATACCTCACTCTCCCTGGTCCCATCCTTGCCTTTGATTGTTGGCACACGCAACTTGCTCAACTACTGAAGCCATGGATCTCCTGACATTCCACTAGAACCACCCGTACTAAAGGCATGAGAGATCTTGTGCACTAGGTTCCACAACTCAGCTCGCACACTCTTCCATCCACCCTCCTCATGGAAGTCAGATTCCTTGGTAGGGGCTTTACCCTTTCCTCTTCCACGAAGAGGCATCTTGCTGAAGAATAGACCGCCTACACCCCCAATGGAGGAAACAAACGAGCAAAATCAATGGTGTATATGAACACATGGTATGCAAATCCAATGGATCTGCTAGACCAAACACCTTAGGCTAGTGTACCTAGTGAACCTAGGCTCTAATACCAAATTTGTAATGACTTGCATCACTACACCTAAGATCCATTAGCCTAATTAAATTTCAGACAATTAAATGCTAAATTCAAAGGATAATTAAAGGCTAACTATAGTATCTATGCTACTAGGAACTTATAATGGACGGCTAGGCAACTCCAACTATATGCACTAGTAATGCAAATTGCCACTCATCTACACCTGCAATTGAAAACCACAAGGAAACACGCATGAGTGATTAGAAAGTCACCCAGCACACACCTTGCAAAAACCATCAAAAAATTGGTCAAAACCAGCAATACGAATCTCATTAGGCTTTAAAACAACTTTCAAAAATCTTTTACATTCTTTCCAAAACCATTAGGAACCATCCATATAGCAAAAATTCGGCCCTAATGGCCAAAACATGAAGAAACTACAGCAATGCACACAAGTAGAAAAAGTCAAATTCCATATGGGAAAAAAAACTCAAAATCTCAAGCCACAAAGGTAGAAAACTACACTAAGTCGTGATGCTAGTGCCAGAAAACCAACTTTGGTCATAAGTAGCCACCGAAGTGCACTACACTACCACGGTCTCACCAACTTAAGAGGAAAGAGCCTGTCCAATAGTCCAATCACACAGAAGGGACCACTTACATGCAACCACATAGGAAGGTTGTCCACTCTCTGGACGTCACCATTCAATGGGGCACATGCTCTACCAGTCTTGGCCCCCATAGGATACGCCCTCTCGACATCCTAATTACGGTGTCTAGAAACAAACGAAGTCTCATAACTCCAAGTCCAGATGGCACCTTAAGTATCAGTAGTCAGAAATGACTAGAGTATCATACCTCCAGGTCGAGATGGCACGTCAACCCGTAAACCTTAGCCTTAGCCTCGTCGACGACAATCCAAGAGTGTCATACCTCTAGGATTTGACGAACACTTGCCTATGGCCTCTTAGTCTTTGATCTCAACTTAGGTAACGTGCTCAACTACCTGAGAATGTCGTCACAATCCTTGATCTAGGCAACATGTCCCGGTAGTCTCTTGGTCATCCATAGAACCTAGGAAAACTCATTTCTAAAACATTACTATAATTTCCTTTAAAATCATTTTTAAAACCACTTTTATATCATCCAAGATCTCTACAAAACCAACACACCATTTAACCATAATTAAACCATCAAAACCTGACTTAAAATTCACAGTTAATGGGTTAAAGGGTCAAATTCGGTAGACCGAACCTAGGACCTGACCCGATATGCCAAATCAAATTAGTCGACCAAGTCAGGATCCTGAGCTTATCCACCTAAGACCTAAATCGGCAGACCAAAACTGGTTTGGTGTGTCGATTTCTGGGTTCAAAGTACATTCAAGGAAAAACATGGCATACCAGATCTAAATCAACATGCCGAATTCCCTAACTATCAAAAATAGAGCCAAGCTCTAAAACCCAAAAATCACTAGATTTAGGAGCTCAAACCAATCTCAACACACAATGCCACAAAATACACAAAACAAAAACATGAAAACACTCTATGATTGAGCATAAAAATCACCACGGTCCATCCACCATAGCTCAAGATATTAAATCCAAAAGAAAACTCACATATACGAATGAGCAGTGCCAACACATGAATTAAATTGTCATAAATGCACAACAAATTCTCTAAATTCATGAAATCACTCCCATGCATTAAATTCATGCTATTCTACTCAATTACATCATTTTCATGTCAAAACAAATGTACCTCTAAGACGATTTACAAAGGTTCCACTGCCTTGCCAGCAACCCACTTGGTTCTTCGACCACTACGAGCACTCCTACCACCCACATGAGCTAGCACAGCCATAGGGAGGAAGATCTAGAGCTCATTGGACAGAGAATAGTGTGACCATGCCGGTGGAACCCTGCACGGCTCTCCTATGGTGTGTGGAAGCACACAAGGAGTCCCGATACGGTCACGGCGAAGATGGTGAATCTGGAGAAGAAGACTAGACTCGGAAACACCAAGGAAAGATAAGAAAAGGATAAGGAAAGGAGTGACCACCTAGTCTTTTAATGGAAAGACGAGGAAAACCAATCACAAAGGAAAAGATCCAAAAGAAATCAAGGCAAAGAAAACATATGCATGCTCCGTGCCTAATGGATGTAGTGCACAAATCAATGCGGGCCAGAGAAAGCGTAAGGATTCTTGTTACGCATGGGGAAGGGGTTAGGCACCCCCATGTGCCTGAGGAACTTGGTCTTTCTAGGTTTCCTGCTTGCTAATGGTCTATTGTGTGTATACTTGCCTATTCTAATTGCACATGCTAAAAATGATTGGAAAACATGCCAAATCAAAGAAATGAAGAAAAGAAGAGAAAAAATGATAATCCAAGGGACAAATGTAAGCATTGATAATGCCACTTTACTGTACGCCCTTGGGCAATAAGGAAAACCGTGAAAATCGAGAATAATCGGAAAGCGTCATGCAAATCAGCGGAAACTTGAATAAATTCGAGAAAATCAAATTGGGGAAAATAATCCTCATTCGGGACAATGTTGGCATTCTTAAGCCTCTTAATATATGCCCTCGGGTGATGGAAAGCCAAATCAAATCAAAATCGTAAAGGTTGGAAGAAATCCAAGAAAGAATTAAAAAAATGAGTTTGAAACAAGTTGGAAGTGTGTGCTTAATGCGGGAAAGAAGTCATGAGAAAATATGAATGAAAAATAGCAACAAAATGTACAGAATGCAAATGTGAGGGTAAAAATGTAAATTCCAGGGGTTTTTGAGCAAAATTCCCAAATTCTGAGTGAAAACTAAAATTCCAAGGCTAAATCATCAAAAATACATAGGAAAACACATTTTATGTAATTTTGAAGAAATCTAGGGTCAAATGTGCAAAACTGTGCATTTTTGGTCAAATTCAAGATCCCTAGGGGTTAATATGCAATTTTCCCATTAAAACATGTGTTTAATACAATTTTGAAGTATTTCAGGGTTAAATGTGCAAGAAAAGGTCTTAAGTTTGAAATCCAGGTAGTTCAGGGACTGACATGCAAATTTACCCTAGAAAACATGCATTCAGTGAGAAATCAGTGAAATTCAGGGTTTTAAATGCAAGTTTGAACACTTCTGAGTGAATATTTGAATATCCAGGGGTTAATTTGCAATTTAAACAGAGAGATATTGTGACCATGTCGGTGGAACCCTTACGCGGCTTTCCTACTACCAGGTGCATGGAAGCACACGAGAAGACCCGATACAGTCACAGCGAAGATGGTGAATCCAAAGGAAGAGACTAGACCCGGAAACACCAAGGGAAGATAAAAAGGATAAGCAAAGGAGTCTCCACCTAGTCTTTTAATGGAAAGACAAGGAAAACCAAAAACACAAGAAAATTGGGAGGCAAACAAGATGCAAAATGTATGTGTGTGCTCTGTGCCTAATGGACAATGCTCAAATGAATGCGGGCCAGAGAAAGGGTAAGGATTCTGGTTGCGCATGGGGAAGGGGTTAGGCACCCCCATGCGCCTGAGAAAACTCGGTCTTCCTAGGTTTCCCTACTGTCAATGGTCTATGGATGTATGCTTGCTTATTCTATATGCTCATGCTAAATGTGACTGAAAACATGCCAAATCAAAGTAAAGAAATGAAACAAAGGG